>OZ014479.1:37485971-37700404 GCA_963965965.1 Trididemnum nubilum
AGAAGAAGCCGCGAAGCGAGTGTGGTTGACACCCGACTCAGCATCGCACGAAGCACTTCAGAATATAGTATTGGATAAATATTTCATAAAAAACCTTGATCAGATAATTTCACTTTGAGGGTGATGTTTGTTGTTTTTAAGTTACAAAACAACCTCTTAGCTTTTTTAGTTTCTAGGGCTTAACATACAGAACAGAACGGTTTATTTTTGTTGTTACACTTAAACACTAGTTCAGAGTTCAAGTACCGGTATAAACCTATACCGGTACCCCATATTGATTCGACTGTTAGTGCTATCGGTACCATACAGTACCGGTTGGCCACACAGGGCTACCAATCAGCAGTTATAGCCTAGATGTACTTGGTGTAACGGACAGCCTTCTGCCTTCATAAACCCTTTCTGACTTCACTGGTAACTATAAACTAGACTGCAAGACACTTGCACTGCCATCAACCTGTCAACTGATTACACAGTTACCGGTACCAGGTTACAGTAGTCTACCGGTACCACAACTATCCACTAGTACACCTAATCTGTTCTTAGCTCACAAAATAGTTGCATCACAAAACGTTTTTTTAATGTTTATCCTTGTCTAAATTAAATGAATTATACCCTATTTTATTCAAAACTGTTGCCTACCTACTCTATACCTTACACAGCCCATACAAACTCAGCCAAACTCGGGCAAGTGACGTCATGGATTAGCGGAGTATTAGCGGATTTTAGAGGATATCTCAAGAACGGTGAGGAATTTCTGGACAGAACTTTCGATAACGTGTTCAGAAAAATATTCTGGATTATTTAAATAATAGCCTATTTCAAATGAAGGCCTCCTTTAAGTTGGGTCACATTTGCTGGTGATTTTACAAAGTCATCTACTTTACTAGTACAAGTCCAACCATTAATCTTAGATACAACAGAATCTGTTCAATTAATTCATAATGATCATTTGAGGAAACTACTGATTTTGTGTGACCATTATCAGAGTGGAGATCAGAGCATAGAATTAGCACAAATTTAGCATTTAATTATTAAACACAACTTATACCCAGATGGAAGCTGGCATGGTGTAAGATTTGTGTTGTTGTATAAGATTATACGGTGTATAGTTCATCTTTAAACTCCCATACCCAGCTAACAAACCTTAGGATGCAATCCCATACCCAGCTAACAAACCTTAGGTGTAGCATTCTATATTCATAAATCTTTGTCATTTAATGTGAATAGCAAATATACACTAACGCATGAAAAAAATTTTGAATCTCTATTACACAACAATCAGAAACTCACTATTGGAACTATAATTATATAGATCACCACATAAAAATCCAGTGCAAATGCTCAGTTTATTGACACCTTAAGTGCTATACCAAAACCAATCTCATTGTCCAAAACCCCAGTTATGATCACAGGAGACTTAAATCACAATTTGTTGGACTACGAAAACACTGATGTTAATAATTTCATTGATATAATGTATGAAAATAGCTTTTACCCTACTGTAACTAAACCAACCAGGATAACATGTACATCTGCTCAGCATTCCCACTAAGCCGATTTTTTTCAGCAAATCGGCGATTTGTTGGAGCAAGGGCAAATAATTTCTGGCAATATAGTAAACAAAGCTTTAGAAAATTCTACAAATTTGTGGAAATATGACATTTGGTATACTTTTATACTGGATTGGTACAAAATTTAGGGCACATAAACGTCTTTTTAGAGCTTTGGGCACAATTGTTTTACGATAATTTGGGCACTCGCCGACTAGCCATAAAGTTAGAGGGAACACAGCATCTGCTACAGTGATAGATCATATTTGGACAAATATGCTACCATTAAACCGAAAAATCACTACTGCCATAATGGTGGACTATGTTGCCGACCACCTACCAGTTGTTCTATGTGCCCAAGTACATTGTAAAATTTCTCAGGATAATTAAGCTTTCAACAGAAGGCGAAACTATAGTAACCAAAATATCTTAAATTTTATGGAAGAATTACAAAGTATGGAAACATCAACAATTTTATCTTGCACAAAAGCAAATGATGCTTACACTAAATTTATATCTAAATACAGTGAAGTGTTTAACAACTGTTTTCCTTTTAGGAACCAAACTAAGAAACACAAAACTAAAAAAGCAGTTTGGTATGACGCCGAACTACGAGAAACCTACAAATCTAAACAATTGTTGTACAAAAAATATATGAGAAAACCAAATGAGTCTAACAAAAAAATTACTCACAAATTAGAAATGTTTATGATAGACTTCTCAAAAAGAAAAAACAACTGCACATAAAGCAAATACTAATAGAAAACAAGAATGATTTGAAAGTTACATGGAGTGTAATAAATAAACTTTTGGGGAAAACAAAACATACAGCAAAAAAGTGAATGATAATAGTAAATGGATTCTTGATATCAGATGATGCTGAAATTGCTAATCAGTTTAATAGATATTTTACTTCAGTTGCTGAAGACCTTGTGAATGATATTCCCACTACTGAATCGCATTTCAAAAACTATTTGTCTGAACCAAATGTCAAATCAATCTTTATGAAGCCCAACACCAGATGAAATACTAAAAATAATTTCTACCATCAAGCCAAAGTTAAGCTGTGAAATTGACAACATTCCATCAAAAGTGATAAAATACACTCCCAAAACCATCCTAAAAGCACTGTCTCATGTTTTCAATCTATCACTTGCTCAAGGCACATTTATTTTCTCATTTAAAACTGCTAAAGTAATTCCAATATACAAAAAAGGAGACTCCAAAATCATCCAAAATTATAGGCCAGTTAGTCTGCTATCACGTTTTTCAAAAATTTTAGAGAAAGTGGTTTATTTAAGACTGAATAATTTTCTTGAAACAAACAACTTTTTCTATAGCTGTCAATTTGGTTTTAGAGAAAACTATTCCACGGAGTTACCAGCATCATTTTTGGTAAGCAAATTAACCTCTGCCATAGAATCAAAGGAGTTAACAATGGGAATTTTTTTAGATCTCTCTAAGGCATTTGATTGTATTAATCATCAAATATTACTCAGCAAACTTTATCACAGTGGTATTAGAGGAGTAGCTCATTCTTGGTTTAGTAGTTATCTAAAGTAATCGCAAACAAATTACCCAGCATGGAGATCAACTTTCTGAAGCTTGTGAAATTAAACATGGGGTTCCGCAAGGCTCTATTTTAGGACCAATCTTGTTTTTAATCTATGTTAATGATTTCAAAAAATGTTTAAATAAATCTAATGCAATTATGTATGCAGATGACACGAACATTTTCTTACACCATAACCATATTGACAATTTATACACCAATGTCCAAATTGAAATGAATCTCATATCTAACTGGTTGGCAGCAAATAAACTAATGCTAAATGTCGGTAAAACGAAATATCTTCTTTTTAGGCCAACCAAAAAGAACATTACTTGTTATGACAGGCCATTATACTTTAATAATACTTCCCTCGAACGAGTTCAAAATTTAATGTTTTTAGGTTTAAACCTTCATGAAAATCTCTCTTGGAAATTCCACATGATTGCGTTACTCAAAAAACTGCGGTCTTATTGTGGGATTATTTTAAACTTCAATACTATCTAAGCACTGAAAATTTAATTCAACTCTATCACTCCCTTATTGAAAGCCACCTTCGATATGGCATAATAGTCTGGAACCATTAAAACAAAACAATAGTAGACAAAATGCAACATATTTGTAATAAATTTATTTCATTCATAAACAGTAATATGCAGACAGGAAGACATAATTTTCTCTCAATAAATAACTTGAATATTTTATCAACGAGTTTGTTTATATACAAGCTGAAACACAACATACTCCCTGAAATATTTCTTCCGCTATCTCAGTACAAGCAAATTTACACAATTCCTACACGCAATAATAGTTCATTTCATCTACCCTTTTTTTCCAAATCTACAACACAACAATCAATAATGTTTAAGGGTGTCAAAACTTTGAATTCTCTTCCTGCAAAAATTAGACAAGGGCAAAGCATTTGCATTTTCACTGTTCTTTTAAAAGACTTTTTGTAAGAAAATCAAACAATTGCTCGAAACGATTAAATGAACTAAACTTTTCTTTGTGTGTGCTTATGTGTTAAAAAGAAGACTATTCACGAAAACGGTAATTGATTGATTGATTCAGTAACATGGTGTTCAAGAAGATAGAAACTCATAAATGACTGAATTATATTTATATATAATTCTGTCTGTCTGACTGTTCATTGTTTACTGTTTGGTTACTTATAACACTGTAAATAAGTGTATATAATGTATACAGTTTGTTTGCGCTTAATTTTGAGCTTAAATTTTGTTTTGCTTTGCTTGTAATGTACAATCGCTACCGGTATGTTATAGGTTGCATGGCCATACTATGCTTTAATTCATTGATATATTGCTGATAAATTGTAAATTGTATGTTAGTATGTTTTAAGCCTTTGAGCTTTGCCATGTTTTCCTGCCGATGTGTTGTAGTGTATCGCAAAAATTAATAAACTAAACTAAACTAATTCTCAAACAAGTCGAACAATCACAAGTTTGGTGGCCATCCTTACAAGCCATGTGATCGATCACCACCAAATTTCAATAGATAACGTCAACCGGGGTGACTTTGAATGCCGGGGTGACTTTGAACTCTTCACTAAAACAAACTTTGTTTTCAGTTAAATACTTTTCAAGACCAAGAGCGGTCTCTTACTAGGTCAGTGTTTGAACTTTGATAGATTTTTTTTCTTTTTTGCCCGACTGGCACAAGGTCACGTGAAAATGAGGTCATCATTTCAACAAAATAATTCTCAAAAATAGGGCGATTCATTCCACCATTATTATTGACATGTAGATCCTCGAGTCAGGTCAATTACCGACAAACGATTGCAGGCTCGAATCCATGATGATGTGATCGACAGTTTACCGCCCTCACCACTCAGCCAAGCGTTTTTGTTTTTTTTTTTGCATTTTTAAGGTGGAGCGCAAATTCCAAAAAAAAATTGGGAGCCAGAGTGTGACTTTAGTTAATCTTCTAAGCCGTAGTGATAGTTGGTAGTGGAATGAGCAACTATTTTTGCTCTCTGGGAATGGAATATCGAAATATGTGATTAGGCTACGCTTATCCAGTTTATTGAGCAATATGACAATTGGTTCGAATTTTTTGTTGCAGCGTATTTTGCATCGGAGTCTTTCAGAGCTGAGTGTTGTTGTAAAATTTCGGAGCCGGATTAGAGCCGGAGTCAGTTAAAAAATTTTGAAGTGGACCCGAAGTGAAAAAATTAGCCACTCCGCAACACTCTAATTCAAAGACATTTCAGGCGAAGGCAACTTTACGCTTGTAAGTGAAGGTTTAAGTGGATGTTGGTAGGTAGTTCAAAGTTGCCCCAGAGAGTGGGGCGACTTTGAACGCTTTTTGAGATAGAATATATGGCTTATGAGAAGCGAAATATTTTTTTAGTTATGACAGTTCCAGTTGCTGAGGCCATAGGTGGGCAAGTTAATGCAAAATGTTAGCTTTGTTAACCACTAGTCCGTTAACAAACTTCACACCTCCGTTAACGTTAATCCGTTATTTTCAGCTTTAATTAACGGAAGTTAATAAAGTTCGTTAATTTGTTAACATTTTGCGTGTAATTTACATTTCTTTTTATTCACTCGCTTCTAGAACACGTATTGACACTGTTGAGTTGATTGTAAGGAAATATTTATTGCTATGGTGGTCTTTTTGTGTTTTGAAAGTTACATTTTACAGTCTAATCTAATTTCAAGATAAAAACAAGTTCAAATGCACAACAAAGCTGCAAGATATTAATGATAAAAACCTTAACGGAAGTTAACAGAACTTAACGGAAGTCACTTTAGTCCATTAACACCACTTAACGGAAGTTAATTTAGTCCGTTATCATGAAAAAACTTTTTAACGGATTAACGAGTTCATGAAAAAGTTAGCTTTGTTATTAATGGATTAACAATTAACAGACTTGTGCCCACCTATGGCTGAGGCCATAAGTGTTACGTTAAGCCTATAAGCACTTTTCTTGCTTAAACCTGGCGGAAGTGACAAGTAAAAATTATTCAAAAACGTTCAAAGTCGCCCCGGCTGACAATACAATCTCAACTAAAAACCTATTGTCATTCTAAATTCCAAGTTTCTAGATTCAATGGTTTTGGAGTTACGGTATTATAGCATGCTCAAAAAATCTTGCAAAAAAAAATATATATATATAAGTCTCGAAACTCTAACATACCAGTATTGAAGGTGAGAACTGAAACTTCATCTCCAGGCAGTTTCAGAAATTGTTATTCTCTTCCTGCAGCTACTTCGGGTCTATGCAGCTATTTAAAACTACGATCAGCTTTTCAGATTAGGATCCTTAAAACTCATATCAAGTTACCAGCAGCCCCTAAATTTGGGAAAGTATTGTTTGACGCACTCAATTTAACTCCATTCACTGATTCAGTTTCACTTTCCTGTTTCCACCTTCAACTGCTCCGACTTTCTAAGTTATCATCAACATCATCATCATCATATTTATTTATTTACCAAGTGACGTCATATCACAAGAAAAAACTGCAACTTCCTCTAGGTCTATCACCAAAGCATCGAAATATGCAATTCCTTTAAAACCAACACACAAACTTGCAGAGTCAAAGCGATATTTAGTCACTTGGTGAGGAGACAGCGAAGGACCAAAAGGTCATCTAAGTCTACTGCCACCTCACCAAGTTAAGGTTAAAAAAGCAGCTTCTAGATTTTCTCAGTCTGCTACTTTCTATGATAAAAAATTTTATGCAAAATTAAAACAAAGTGTTGCAAAGATATGTACACTTTGTACAGTGCATACACAAAACTCACAGTCAACATGCAAAGAAAATGCAAGGCAACATTAGAATTGTTCTAACTCTAAGCATACTAAAAAATAAAAATAAAATAAAATAAAAATACTGTAACAACAGATTGGATAGAAAATAAAATTAATAAAGTTCATAATGCTTATTTATGTTTTATAGAATTTAAAGTGGGCAAGTGGAGTAAAAAAAAAAAAACCTCCTTGCTTTGTTTTGTATTGTTTGCCAATATGTCATTAGTACTGGTACAATTTCCAATACCAGTATACATCAACCTCAGTCAGTTACTGCAAAATTACTTATAATTCAAGGGCACATCAAAATGAAAGATGACGTATTGTATAAATGTGTGATAGAAGAATGCACCAATCTCATGCCATTCAAGCAATAGAATAGGTTATTGTTGAACTCAAGCGTAAATATGCAACTATGATTCCTGTAATTACTACTGCATTGCTGATAGAAAGCTGTTATTCTACCTTTTATCGGTCTCATAGGTTGATAAAAAAATGAGCTTTAACAGCTCTTTTAAATCTGTAGAATGAAACTTCTTGTATACTGCTCGGAATTTCATTCCAAATTTTAATTCCTGCGAATGATAGAGACTTTTGCCCTAATCTTGTTCTAGTTCTTGGAAGAAAGAAGTTGTTTTTGTAGCTCAATCTTGTCCTATGTGTATAGCAGTTTTTTATTAGATTAAACTTACCTGAATTTGCAAAAGATAATACATTATTGTGAATTTTGTACATTAGCTTTGCAGTTTCCAGAGAGTAAATATCCTTGAGTTTTTAAGCATTTAGCTCGATAGAACAAAGGATTAGTATGCTCACGATATCCACTTCCAGTTAACAATCTGATGCTTCTTTTTTGCAGAATAAAGAGAGGTGCTAATGTTGATTTTGAAGCAGTCCCCCAACTACTTATGCAGTATTGTAGATGAGAGTATATGAGGCAGTGGTAAACAGATCTTAAGGTTTGCTCATCTACAAAGTGTTTTAATTGATTAAGGGCCCAAGATCCCCTTGCTACCTTTGAACATTGTTCCTTGATTTGTTGTTTCCATTTTAGATTGTCGTCTATTGGAACACCTAGATACTTTATGTGATGTGATTGCTTGATTGGATTATTATCTATTGATACTTTGAGTTCAGGTTTATTTTGTTTTGTTGTCACTACCATAAACTCAGTTTTATTAAAGTTAATTGATAATTTATTCACCTTGAACCAATTGCTTACATTGACTAATTCATCATTAGTATTTTGCTGCAGTGTTGAAACATTAGAATGG
The DNA here is from genome assembly GCA_963965965.1 of Trididemnum nubilum. Taxonomy (NCBI): domain Eukaryota; kingdom Metazoa; phylum Chordata; class Ascidiacea; order Aplousobranchia; family Didemnidae; genus Trididemnum; species Trididemnum nubilum. Next base: position 37,494,120 of record OZ014479.1, read on the forward strand.
GAGAGAGTAAGGTTTGTATCATCGGCAAAAAGAGGAATTGTGGAATTTGAGGCAAGTGGTAGATCATTGATATAAATATTAAATAACAACGGACCTAGAGTTGAGCCCTGAGGAATATTGCAAATAACATCTCTTGACTTGGATTTATGTTGATTTACAATTGTATACTGTTGACGGTCAGTCAGGTAACTTGCTAGTAACTGTAATGGTAATCCTCTAATTCCATACTTTTCTAGTTTCTTGATCAGTATTGTGTGATTGATGGTAATTGTAATTACATTTTATTTACCAAGTTGCCTTGGCCAGGAGACAGCGAAATGACCTTTCGGTCTTCGAGTCAAGCTGCCACCTGCCCATCTGTCTACCACACACGATGGAGGCTTCGCAGTGTCCCTTTAATTGCTGAACGTCAAGCACGGAAGCTGTGAATACCAATTTTTATAGTCTTTGGTTTGACTCGACCGGGAATCGAACCCGTGTCTACCGCATCAGTAGCAGACGCTCTATCCACTCGACCACTGATCAGTTCTTTTAAACTGCTAAGATGCTATTTATACTGCTAAGTTCTTTTATACTGCTAAGATGGTATATGTCATATGCTTTTCTTAAATGTAAGAAAATAGAACATGTAATGAGCTTTTTATCCATATTGTCAAGTAGCTTATTGTAAATATCTAAAACGGCTTCATTTGTTGAGCAATTTTTCTTAAAACCATACTGGTTTGGACTAATCAAATTACTGCTCACAAAATAATTGTTTAGTTGATTAAGCAGACACTTTTCAAATAGTTTGGCAAAAGGATTTAAAATAGAAATAGGGCGATAATTACTGCATAACTCTCTTTTGCCTTTTTTGAAAATCGGAATAACTTCAGCGGTTTTTAATACTTATGGAAAATATCCTGTTGATATGCATGCATTAAAAATGTTAGTTAGAACTGGAGCTATAACAGAGCCTGACATTTTTATATACTTTGCAGGAATTCCATGTCTTCCTGTACTTTTTGATGGATTCATAGCTCTGATGTAATTCACTACTTCTTCTTCAACTATTGGTTCTAGAAAAAACGAATTGCAACTACTCTGAATCAAAGATGTGGCATTAAATTTGCCATCAATTATAGCTGGTGTTTCGATTGCAGATGCAAGGTTAACTCCTATCTCTATGAAATATTTATTGAACAAGTTACTGATGGCCTGTGGACCTTGTGCACTTTCACTTTTGGAAGCGTACATTTTACTAGGAATGTTATTTTTCTTCACATTTTTCAAGTGAATAATTTTATTTATAATTTTCCAAAGCAACGAGGTGTCATGCTTATTATCATTCACTAAATTTTTAATGTAAAGCCGTTTTGCATATTCCTTAATATGAGTCAGTTTATTTCTATAGACTTTGTATTGTGCCCATGCCGCATGTATTACTATCATTTAATTTAAGGGCTCTTTTGTACAATAAATTTTTTTGCTGGATTGATATAAGGATTTCTTTGGATAACCATGGTTTGTTTTTTAGTTTTGTTTCCTTTCTGCTTTGTTTTCGTAATGGTGCATGTATGTTTAATGTCTTATGAAAAATGTCAATGAACTTTTCAGTGTAGTTGTCAATGCATTCCTCTTTGATATCACCTAATAGCTCCATTCCTTCAGTTAATTTGTCTAGAAATTTTTCTACTTCAAAATTTTTTGTATCACGAATTAGGGTGACAGTTGATTTTTCACTCTTGGGCAGGCTTAAATTAGAACACACCATTACTGGCAGATGATCACTTACATTTTCCACCAGAATAAAACTTTTGTGTTCACCCACTACATTGTTTGTATAAACATGATCTAAAAGAGTTAAGCTTGTAGTGGTTATTCTGGTCAGGTGTGTAATTAAGGGAATGCAGCCTAAGCTATATGTTAAATTCATGAAATCTTTAATATTGATATCAGAGTTACTTTTCAACAAAACTGCGTTGAAGTCTCCTCTGATATAACTGTATAATAGGCTACATCAATTTTCTACTATTCAATTTTTCAATGGTTGATTCAAAACTTTTTTAAAACTCTGATAATTTCTGTTTAGGGTGTCTGTAAATTACTCCCACTATACATTTTTTGTTATTCCCTAAATCTAGTTGAATCCACATATCTTCACAGTGAGTTAGGAATGTTTAAATCAAACTCCTTGCAAATTGAAATTGATAAAGACTCCTAAATAAACAATCCTACTCCTCCCCATCTTGTAGTTGTGCCTTTGTGGTAAAAATGGCACCCACTTAACTTTGCATTGTATACTTGTAACAATTTAAGTTTGGTTTCACTTTTAGCAATGATGATATCAGGTAAGATACTGTTAAAAGTTCATTCAATTTATCAAAGTTTGCATTTAAGCTTCTTATAATCATGCAAAGCAAAGAAAATTTACACTTTTTGTTAATAATATTGGCTTCGACCTGTGAGCAGTATTTTGAGTCAACCAAACCAGAATTTAAATCATTTATGGCATTACTATCATCTGCTACCAGAAAAACGATTGACTTTGCCAAAGGACAGAAGGAACTATACCGATATTAGCTTATTCCTGATATACTGGTACTATACTGTACTGTTAGTCTGTTAGTGCATTATCACTAAATTAACTCATTATATAGCCTAGTTGTTACAATTTTGAGAGAACAAACTTTATATACTACCTAACTATCCCGCTTCCGTAGCCCGCACTGTGCGGCAAAACTGGGCAAAATTTTGGCGGTACCTGCGCGGCGCGGTTGACATCTCTAGAGCGGATCAAATTTGATACAAATTAGGAACAGATTAAATTTGAAGCGGTTGGTATATTCACATTTTAGATAATTATCGTTGAAGCACCTTGTATTTATAAAGAATTCAAATCAAATTTTATACAGTATTCAATTGTCTATAAAAGTATGGTGTGACCCAGGCGCGTAGCCAGACTGCCAGAATTCTGCAATGGGGGGCTCAGAGCCCCCAGCCTTGTGAGACAAGGGGGTCTGGAGGCGGAGCCTGCAGCGCTCGAAAATTTTGTATTTTTTTGCAAAAATAACTTTTTTAAAAAAAGAGAAAAGCTTTTCGAAGAAAAACTATGTAATCAGCAATCACAAAGGTAACGCCAGAGCCACCTAGCTATAATGTTGTGAATCGGCACGGTAGTTAGATAAATTTTTGGGAAAAAATCATCCTCCTATTACAAGTAATGCACAAGCATGTCAATTTGCTGACTATTTAAGTGCTAAGATTAAACAAATTATTAGTGACATCTTTTACCAGAATTGTAATTCATGTGATATTCAGAGGTGGAGTCGACGACACAAGGCTCGAGGTCAAGGCCAAGGACAGCTCTTCCGAGGACAGACCCTCTCGAGGACAGAAATACTCGAGGCCAAGGACCAAGGAAACAGGCGGCAAGTGTTCTCAAAAAAAAAAGGTCTAAAAAAATTTTTTTTCAGGTGATCTCCATAAACAATTCTTCAAAAAATTTTTTCAGGCGACCTACAAAAAACGTCTTCAAAAAATTTTTCAGACAATCTACAAAAAAATGTCTTCAAAAATTTCTTTTAGGCGATCTACAAAAGTCTAACAATTCAAAAAATAGTGCTGTCCTCAAGCCGAGGACAGGGCAATTTTCGAGGATTTGAGGCTTCAAGGCCAAGAACTTTAAAATGTGTCCTCGAGGACTCCACCACTGGTAATATTGATATAGATGTGGTTTAATCTTCGTGTGTTTTCAAATTTAGAAAGTTTGAACCACTCTCTTTAGCTGACTTGGAAGCTATAATTGAGCCAATGTCATCTAAAACATGTGATTTTGATCCACTACCAACCAGTATTGTCAAGAAGTGCATTGATTAGTCACTCCCTGCTATTGATCATATCGTTAATCTTTCATTGAGTCTGAGTTATTTTCTAAATGTTCTCAAAAAAGCTTGTGTTACTCCTTTGATTAAACATGAGAACTTGGATAACGATGATATTAAAAATTTCAGAACAGTCAGCAAGGATGGCAGTACGGTATGGTACGTACAGAGTTTGCGTACTACGTATTTCGCATCTCGAGCCGTATCGTACCAGCATACCGTACTTCTTAGCAAAAATTGAGGCTCTACTGCCATCCTTGCTTTTAACTACTCGCAACTTTAACTTTTAACAGACTTTGAAATCACTAGCTCATAAATCAGCGATCTCAATTCACACATTTAGCGTCGGCTTCAGCTGTCTTTTGCCTCCGCATACAAAAAGCCGGCGCAATGTCCGAAAAGTCAGGGATTTTTAAACCACTGCGTATTCAGCTAAAGTGTCGCAGTTGTTTCCGTTCAAATTTTACTTCAATATATGACATGCCACGATAGTCCTAGGCTCCTAGCATTTATAGCAATAGTTATGACCATAGGCGGGCACAAGTCCGTTAATCGTTAATCCGTTAATAACGAAGCTAACTTTTTCATTAACTCGTTAATCCGTTAAAAAGTTTTTTCATGTTAACGGACTAAATTAACTTCCGTTAAGTTCTGTTAACTTCCGTTAGGATTTTTATGGTTAATATCTTGCACCGTTCATTCATTGTACTGGTACAAACCAGTTTGAACTGGTAACACTTGTTGCGTATTGGCACGAGTTGTATAGAAGAAAGCCAAGAAAGGAGCTCTTTTTGGGGGCAAATAATAAGCTGCAGCCTCATATAGGTCTATCAATTATTATCGCTGTTCGCGATTTCCAAAGATTTTTCGATTGCAGCTTCGTTAGTGCTTTTGAACTTATTTTTATCTTGAAATTAGATTAGACTGTAAAATGTAACTTTCAAAACACAAAAAGACTACCACAGTAAAAAATATTTCCTAACAATCAGCTAACAGCGTCAATACGTGTTCTAGAAGCGAGTGAATAAAAAGAAATGTAAATTACACGCAAAATGTTAACGAATTAACGGACTTCATTAACTTCTGTTTATTAAAGCTGAAAATAACGAATTAACGTTAACGGAGGCGTGAAGTATGCTAACGGACTAGTGGTTAACGAAGCTAACGTTTTGCATTAACTTGCCCACTTATGGTTATGACATCACAATTGGCCGTACTTTTGTGACTGTGACTTGTGACATCATAAACAATTGTAAAGACAAATTAAGAGGCTACTAGATGGGAGTTTGCCTGCAAACCCAGTGAACGACCGACGTGTAGCTAAAGGCCCATTTACCCTGGCATCGTGATCGCGTCACATGACGTCATCACTTAGCGCTTCGCGATTTTTAAATGTCAGCATGACGCGATGAGGCGACGAGCTTTTTCGCATCAAGCGCGATGAGTCGGTTGCTACTGGAAACGCCAAACATCGTTTAGCGAAAGTGCGAGAATGAGATGATGGTTTTAAGCTTGTTCTTTTTTTACATCCTTGGTGTTAAATGGTGTAACGTTAAACACCAAGGATGTAAAGGTCTAAATTCGCTGTGGTTGAAATTTTAAATCAAATTCCGATTAAAAGTTTCAAAACGTTTGGAAATCTCTTCCTAGTTAAGACTGCTTGTTTTGAATAGTGTGTCTGGTTCGGGTATGCTTTTCTAAACCCGGGTTTTGGGTTTTTATTCTAAAAATCTTAGTTTTCGGGATTTACCTGCTTTCAAAAGTTGAACTGAACAAAACTGAAATTTATTTTGTTAACTGTTATCGATAAACAGCACAAAGTAACGCAAAATGAAAATAAATTGAACACATTCAGCATAAATCAATACGAGGTAAAAATTATAGCAAAACAGGCACAAGGAGACTGTGAAAGGACTGGTTTAGTCTTCGTGTCTGCAGTCACCCACTGTTATTGAAGCTTTACTTTATTTAATAATATCTAATCTTTTCTTTTTTTTTTTTTTTTTTGAGAACGCGCTAACAAAAAAACAAACAAACAATAGCAGCAAAGAGAAGAAGGGAAGAAAGAGGGAGAAGGAGAGAAGCAGGAACCTCATATTGTTAAAAAATATATAAACAAAAACTGCAGTGGTTATATTTATCAATAATAAAAATACATAAGTTTATGTTTCTTGATCATATTTTTGCAAGAGAAAGTTTTTTAAATTTTAAATATTCACGTAACAAAAGCACCTATCTTTCAAAACTTTTAAATTTTGAAAGATAGGTGCTTTTGTTACGTGAATATCGAAAAAAAATATTACATTTTAAGTTTCTACTATTACTTTTCTCAGCGTATTATGAAAAACTAAAGCAAAAAATTAACAAAAAATAAAATACGCGACGAGAAAGTCGGTCGGCCTATTATACAATAATCAAATATTTGTGGCAAAGGAGAAAATCATAACCTGATTGCATGAATTTTTTTTTTTTTTGTTAAAAAAATGACAGAAAACAACATATTTAAAAAGTGCATCTTGCGCTAGATTACTGCCCGCATTTTCCTGGGCATGTCATTGAATATGGCTCGCAACTGTTTCTTGGGTGCCCTTGCCTACGTTTTAATCAAAATTTTTGTTAACTTTTCACCTTTTTCTCAAAAATGTTTTTCAGCTAAATTTTTGAGCATTGTAAGAGTTTTTGTGCTATAGAGCAATAAACTGAATTAATCTATACGATTCGTTCAACAAAAAAAGTTCTGGTTTCCGTTTTGCTGAAACAACGCTCTCACGACGAACGACAAAGTAGAACTCATTTCTACTTACGCTAAACACGAGTTTTTGCGTCAGCGCGTCATGGCAAACCCGGCGCTATCGCGAAAAATCGTTCAGTGTGAATTGGTCGTCGTGCTTACATGTCAGGATCGTGCTTACATGTCAGGATCGCGACGCCAGTGCGAATTGGGCTTAATGCTGTGACGCTCAAAAGTACTTTTCGTCCACCGTAAAATCAGCAATTATTCAAAAATATCTGATTATGGAACCTCCAGAAAAGTAGAGTCAAAATATTTGTCAGTTAAATATCTGCTGATATCATAAAACACGGGCACCCTAGCTTGGGTCATTCAAAAAATTAATTTTTGGGGGTCCATTTAGGGGGGTACCCAAAAAGGTGCCCCCCCCAAACTATGCCAAAATATTTGTCTCTTAAATATCAGCTGATATCATAAAACACTGACACCCTAAGTTAAGCTGCAGAAAAAATTGATTTTTAGGGGGTCCATTTGGGGGGGTCCCCGAGAGGGTGGCACCCCCAAACTATGTCAAAATATTTGTCAGTTAAATATCTGCTGATATCAAAGCAAACTGGCACCCTAAGTTGAGCTGTTCAAAAAATTGATTTTTGATGGGTCCATTTGGGGGAGTCCCCGGGGGGTGGCACTCCCAAACTATGTCAAAATATTTGTCTGTTAAATATCTCCTGATGTCATAAAACACTGGCACTCTAAGTTAAGCCATTAAAAAAATTGATTTGTGAGGGGTCCATTTGGGGGATCCCCGGGGGGGTGGCACCCCCAAACTATGTCAAAATATTTGTCTGTTAAATATCTACTGATTTCAAATAAAGCTAGCACTCTAGCTTGAGCCGTTCAAAAAATTGAGTTTTTGGGGCCCCATTTTGGGGGGTTCCCGATGGAGTTGCCCCCAAAAATTTCGGGAGAAAAAATTGCGTTTGCAGCTCAACCATTTTACACAAAAATTAGATTTCGATGTTTTGTGGTTAAGGAGAAGAAGAGCGCACAAAAATTAGGAAGAAAAAAAAGGAATAAAAAAGGAAAAAAAAACTCATCGAGGCTAAAAGTGGATTGATTGGGATGAAAGGGTATATTAAGACATACCACCATATGAAATATTTTTTGCCGTACTTAAGCGGTTTTTGACTGAGACGGCTTTTTACGCCAAACTTGCGGGGCGGTTTTCGGGTTCTAAAACCAATGTCACGTGACCTATTGCTTCGAAATTTGATACAAACATGCAACTCATTAATCTCAAGCTGCTGCCAAAATTTCATGTAGCTAGACCCAACTGTTCTTCAGTTATAAGCAAAAGTCTGAAATTTCGCACCCGTTAGTTGGAAAATGGCGGAGTAAAAACAAAGGAACACCCGACGCGAGCGTCGGTCGTTCAAATAATGATTACATAAGCATAGCCTAGATTATGTGCACGCCGGGCTCGGTGACACGAATCTTCATTGACGGCCGCACGTTGCACACAAAATATTTAGTAGGCAAATTCAAACAGCGTACCAACGTACGGTACCCGCACCATTACAAAAAAGGCGTACCGTACCAGCGTACTGTACTTTTTTGCAAAAATTGAGGCTTACCGTACCATACTGCCGTCCTTGCCAGTCAGTAATTTGCCTTTTCTTGGTAAAATAACTGAAAATGCGTTTTTCTCCAATATCTGAGTGAGAATTCATTGTATCGCTTTTCGCAATCAGCGCACAGATCTAGTTATAGCTGTGAGACTGCCAATGCAAAAATACACAATGATATATACATTTTGACAATTGTAGATGCCAAGTCAAATGCAATAGTTCTTTTGTTTGATTTGTCACCTACTTTTGATACGGTTAACCATAATCTCTTGCTTATTAGTAAATCGTCTGCTGAATTTGGTTTTGCTGATGTTGCTTCAGAATGGTTTTCAACATATTTAAATAATAAGAGCTACTTTGTTAAAGATGCTGGCTGTGCTTCTCATACAGTTGATGTTAAGTCTGGTGCATGGGCGTAGGAGCTCTAAATGATTTGGGGGGGCACCTAACATTTGCCTAAAAAATGACTTGATGCATTGAATTTTGCCCAAAAAATCAATTGGTTTTTCTTGTCCAAATTGAGGTGATCTCAAAAAAAAGGGTCATCTCGACACTGATTGTTCTCTTGCTTACAAAAAAAAGGGAACAGAAGGAAAAGGGGGGTTTAGGTGGACATGCTGAACATTTTAGGGGAGCAAAAAGAAAAGCATATAAAATTGCCCAAAAAATATGAAATTGCCCGAAATTTCGACACTTTAAACCAAGCGGGGGGGGGGGGGGGGGCAGTGCCCCTATGGCCCCCCCCCCCCCACCTCCTATGCCATTGGTCTGGTGTACTCCAGGGTACAATTTTAAGGCCAGTCCTATTTAATTGACGTTTTGAAAGTGCCGAATTAATAGCTAATTGACATGGTCTTGGTATGCATTCATATGCCAATGATATGGAGTGTTATATCTCTTTTGATAGAGATTCTTCTGTAGACTGATTAAAAATAAAATTCTAGCATTTTTGCAGATTTAAAGCAATGGATGACTAGCAATTTCCAAAACTGAATGAAAGTAAGACCAAAGTTATTGTAATTTTGTCTTACCGTAAGGTCAAATTCAGAATAATTTTTAACGTACAAACTGATGATAGCTGTTCTTTGCCAACGCCTCGTGATTCTGTCAAAATTTTTGGTGTAATATTTGATATAACTTGCAAATTATTATTATTATTAATTATAGGTCTAATTTATTAAAAATTAATGCTGTTAAAACGTGGCATAGAAATTAGTTGTGCAAAAACATGATTGAACTGCTAGTTGCATAAATGGGCTGTGGGGGAGGTGGCTATTGGTAGTTTCAGTTCTTTTATTTACAAGCTGCGGGTAAATCATAAAATCCTATAGTTTAAAAGAACTCACAAGGAGTACTCTATTTCGTCAATGTTTCACAGGGAAGGATAATTGGAAGCGGGCCAATGAAACGAGATTTGAGAGAAATTAATTATTGGTAATTAACCAATACTGAATAGCTCCCTTTCTCTCCATTCCTGAGCTTAATTGTTTTTTGGTAAAACGTATGTTCATCACTTTTCAACTAGCTATGAAATTTAATTGCTTTTTTTTGACCATTTTTCATAGTTTTCACTTATTTGTGAATTTTACTTTTGACAAATTTGCTCTCCTCTAAAATGAATGTTTTAAAAGATGCTTTAAACCATTTTTAGTCCATTCCAGCACAAAAGACAATCTCCAAAGTGTAAAAAACGTGGGAGTTTCCTTATTCTGCATTGTGGTCGACAGGCTAATGGAGGGGGGTCTATAGCTAACCGTCCCCCCCCCCCCCCTGGCTACGCTATACAGCTGAGACCGGACACAAAGCAAGGCAGCTCCTCTGCTAGTGAAATGCAGCAGGCAAGTACAACTAGTGGGCAGCATGGCAGAAAGAACAAAGGCGACAGGTGTTGTTTTTACTACCGTGATCGCATGGTATAAGTTCACCCCGCACCCTGGTCACGTTGTTGTGTTTTTGGTTAAAGATACAATGATTATCTTCGCTTGGGGCTCCGAACAAGAGACAAATAAATTTACATGGGAAGAAGTCAAACTTCAACCGGAAAACTTGGAATGGTAAATATTATTTAGTCTTTTCTTTTCCTTTGAAGTTCAGGCTGAGAAACCATATTCAGGGTTTTCCAAAACTTCCAGAGGGATATCTTTTTGTAATTGTTGAATATCTTTGCAAACGCAGCGCCAAAATGAGAACAAATAACTCCAAAAATTAAATTTCTATTTTAGGTATTGTAAACTATCGTAATTGGCTGGATGCTTCGATGCTCGAGATCGGTTTTAGTGAAAAAATAAGAGCTACTTGAGACAATAAAGAGGTACCCCAAACCTCAATTGTTTCACTATTCTCGTTATCTGCGAAAATAGATTTAATACGTATGACTCCGTAATCCGCATGATTGACAACCTTACGTTTTGAACTTTTATCACATCAGAAAAGAATGACTTTGCAAAATTTCTTGCAGAATAAGCACGCAATATTCGATAATTAAACATCTTGTGGCTTATTCTGCAATGCGATCTTCGATATTCTGCAGCAAAAATTTTTGCAAAGTCATCCTTTTCTGATAGCACAAAGTTCAGAACGCAAGGTTGGCAATGGTACGAAGTCAATTTACTTTCGCAGATAAGGGGAATAGTGAAAGAATTAGGGTTTGGAACACTTCTTGATTACTTCAAGTATTTCTGATTTCTTTAATAAAACCGATCTCGATCAGTATTTCTTTTGCATTAAAAGGGTTGAAGGATCCCGTCAATTCTAGCCGTTTATACAATAGCTAAAATCAAAAAATAATTTTTAAATTTTTTTGTCCTCATGTTGGGGCTGCGGTTGCAACGATATTCAACAAATCCAAAGAAATATCTATTGTTAAAGCTTTTGGAAATCCTGAATCTGTCTTCTCAGCCTGAACTTCCAGGGGAAAAAGAGATTTTGCATATTATTTACCCTTCAGCAGTGACGTTACATGAGGTATTCAAATCTAGTAAAACCCTTCCTTTTTCTGGAAATACAAAATGGAAAAACAAATTTAGGGATTTAAAAAACTTTTCAAGGAGATATCTGTTCGTGTTTCTTGATTATCTTTATAACCGCAGCGCCAAAATAAGAACAAACAATTTCGAATTTGTATTTCAATTTTAACTATATTGTAAACTACTGGAATTGGCAGGATGCTTCACCCTTTTTAAGCCACGGAATGATCGTTTTGTTAAACTCTCTGACCAGCAGAATCCCGATCAATCAATCAATCGAGAAGAGACGAGAACAAAATGTGCTTGACTTAATTCCGAACTTTCGGTTGGCAAGCGGCGATTAAGAAGAACCTGCAGTCTTCAAAATTCCCTCACAGGTGTTTAAATTTGCTGTTCCAAATTTTTGCTCCATTATTTCGCTCGTGCACCCAAACTAAAGAAAAGTGTTTGGCCATATAAATAATAGAGGTTAGCCAACTATCAATACGTCCCATTTTCGCCTGGACAGTCCCGGTTTTCAGGCCTTGCAATTTTAATTACGTTTTATTCTCCAAGTTGCCTTAGTCAGGAGACAGCGAAGGGCCATAATGGTCTTTGAGTCAAGCTGCCACCAGCCCACTTCTCTACCATACACGGTGGAGGCGTCACACTGTCCTTCCATTGCTGAACGTCAAGTACGGAAGCTGTGAATATCAATTTGTATAGTTTTTGGTTTGACCAATGTTCTTCTAGGTTGACTGTTTTGCCCCGGAATTTTTGATATGATTGAATTCGTGATTAAACCTGAAGAGAAGACTTTTTTTCTTTTGTTTTTATCTTAAATCCGCGGAAAGAATGCGGTTTCCCCAAGAGGAACATCTATTTTTCTTTTTGTTTTTTGTTCCAAATCTGTGAAAAATTGCAGTTTTTTAATTCTGTCCCGATTTTCTATACTTTAATGGCAACCCTATGTGAAACGTGATGTATTCTTAATTAGCAGTAAAACGTTTGCAATTACAGTATTTCATTGCGTAAAGCGTAACGCAGCGGGCAGAAAAGTAAAACATTGTTCATATAGGAATGAATCTATTCTTTGCAAGTTGACAGTAGCACTTCTAAAACAACAGCAATTTGTTGCAACAAAAAACGTTGGTCTTAACAGCACTAAAAACTACGTATGTATCTGATGCAATGAACGTCTATTATTGAAAATCATCGAATTTGCAAGTTAGTGTAAGATGATTAAAACTAAAAAGCTTTAAAAGTATTGAAACGATAAAAACACAAAGGCTTAGAAAGTACAATCATGAGAATTTTAATGTTGTCAATGTAGAAATGTGATGTTAAAGAATATTAATGTAGTAATATTAAAAAACACCAAATTGCTAAAATTTTAGCATTTTAACTCAAATTTAAACAATTTCTTGACAATAACAGTTGTAATTTAAAACTGCATGGTCGATTCTTTCTACCAATTATACTTATCTGCTTTTTCGTCAACATTTCTGATCAGCTCAAAACAGAAAGAATTTGAACAGAGTACCGATACCCCAAAAGTATCAAGAAATTGAATATAAAAGTTTATTGGTTGTTGCCAATATTGTTAACCCTATTTTACACGGAAGGGAAGGAGTCATTTTTGCCCTTCTTGTTTTTTTGTCATAAATTCCTTCAAGAAAAGATTTTTATTTCGAATCAGTTTGATTTTGAGTCAAACTGCATCACAATTAAAATAACTCCGGAAAACTTGAAGTTGCTTTTCTAACGTAACGGAAAGCATTCCAATTTTTGAGGTTTTCCGAAGTCACTTTCCGAAACTGCGCATTTTTCGGCCGATATTTAACTTATATGAATTCATATGACGTTTTTGTGACGTTGCTACTTTGACTAAGACATTTTATAATTCAGTATCAAAAAATAAACCTTTGTACAAAATGTTAACCGCCTTTGACATCATCGCAGAAATTTTTCCGAAACTATGGCCCTAACGTCCCGATGATGACATCATCAACTTAAAACTAGTTCTTCGAAAAAGTTTTGGCCAACATCCAAGATGCCAAATTTGGTGTTTCCATGGTTTTTGGTTTGGAAATTAGATATGTAAAATTCGTTGGCCAAATAGCTCGTGCAAAACAGGGTTGATTGTGTGAAAAAAATTAATAATTGTCTAAAGAAAAAAGGAAAAAATAAAAGTGTCCGATTGGCGGACAGGCCAAGAAATTTAAGCCCAAGCTTCATTCTAAAGGCGGAAAACGGAAAATAGCGGGCACATTTAAATATTGCAGCTGTTTCTTTGTTTACAGAGTCAAAAAGTTTTTAGTATTGGAGAGGTAGAGAGTTAGCGCCCTAATAGTGTTTAGTAGAAAGATGACAAAAATACCGGACGTTTTTAAAAAAACTCAGCTGCCTTCGGGCAATGGAATTTGTTAGGTGAAGTTGAAATGCCGATCAAATGAGATAATATTATTTGCTGTATACAGAGGTCTACTGAAGCATAAACACGAACGATCGCATGCGAAAAGGTTAGCTTTTTAGCGACATTTACTGCGACTGAGCTACAAAAAGTAATACTGTACACGACCAAACGATACTGTAGATAAACACAGTGATTTGGCATAAGTGATACAGAACAGAACTGTAAGCCAAGCAGGTAGTTACTTCGATGTCGCAGAGGTACTGTATTGTGCAGAATTTAGACGTACTCGATAACTCTAGCAAGATGGAGTTGTTTCTCATCTGGAGTTGTTTGCTCAATTTGCTCCAATACACACGACACAACAAAAAGAATTCCTCATCTACCATCCCAAGCGTTTCATAAGCAACGAATTAGTGTGTCGGACCACCAATGGAGAACATAAATTATACTTTTTTTTACATAAGAACCAATAAATTTTGGGTTGAGGCTGGCTGTTCTTAAATTTTCACGAATTTTCAGCCTCGTTTTTTCGTAAATTTGATTGAAAAATACTGGGACAAAAATTCATTTTTGCTTGGTTAAAAGTTGACTTTTGTTATAGATTAATGATTCTTGAAATAGTCTTTAGATACATACCAATGGCAATGAAAAAAAAGGCCAAAAAAGCACTGTTGATTGCTTACAAATGCTTTGAACTGGATCTGTTCTTATTTTTTTTCATGCCGAGGTTGACATTGTTCTTAAATTTTGAGCAAAAATGAGTTTTGTGTATGTTCTTATGAAAAAAGTGTTAAAAGTAACAGATGAAACTTATTTGCTCAGTTATCCAGTAGCAAGCAGCATATTTAATAAAGTTTATATTGCTCAAAATTACGGTCTAAAATATTAAGCATTTTCAATAGGCCAAGAGCACCAACAATTATAGTATTTTAATACGTTATTTAATAAATTGCAGGCCAAAATAGCATGTCGAAAATTGCATACGTTCATTACCAAACATAGTTTTATTATGGACGACACTGCTGATTATGCTGAATACCAACCAGGTCATTTGCATTTGCGACTGAATGTTAACAGGCTCGAATTCGATGATGTAAACAATGACGTCACCTTGAAATCACGTGACTTTGATAACGAAGACAACAGGTATTATTAATAATTTTTAAAAGCTTCCGTCGTTGGGTTGATGGTGTTAGATAGTTTGCACGCACGGTTTTAACTCGCTAACGCTTCGTTTTAGTTCTAAGTGAGACATTTCAAATTAATTAAAAAGATTTGAATGTTGCATCACGATGATATGCTTCATCACCAGGCCCGGCGCCAGGATAGCGTGACTGGGAGGGCAGAAGCAAACTTTGGGGGGGCACGAGAAGTTTATTTATGTAAATTCGAGAAGTGCACAGGGGCACGAAAAATTTATTCCAGTGTGGTTCAAACGAACAAGGTGAAGACCAAAAAAAAAGGTCTTCAGTTCAAATATTTCCACAAATTCTGGTTATCGTCTCAAAATTCTGGCGATTTTTCACGACTTCTTAAGTGAAGACCAAAAAAATAAAAATAAAAAAGGGCTTCGTCCCAGAACTTATATGAAATCCGCTGTGAGTCCACAAAAATTACGAAAATTTGGGCGGTAAACACCAATTTGGAGGTATCAGGCCTCGATTTGCACTCCAATAGCCCCGAGCCTGTTAATTTCTTCGAGGCACAGTCCTCGCTTGGGGGCACAATTTTCGTTTGGGGGGGCACAAGCAGTCATTTGGGGGGGCACGGCCCCGGAATGCCCCCCCTCCGTGGCGCCGGGCCTGTTCATCACACAATCGCAACAAAACTTTTTGTTTTTCAGTGCTGCTTGCAATAGTAACGCGCGGTTACGAGACTTGAAATGTCGGTACGACAGCCTCTTCTCTTCAATCAAAGAAGATGATGTTCCAGATGCAATAGCGGCAACCAACCTCTTGGGGGTAAGTGAAGCATTTTTTGAATAATTTTGACACCAAAAAATATCAGAAAAAGTGGGACTTTTGTTGGATTAAATCAATTGCAAATTTTTGTTTTTCCACAAATAAAATACGAATTTAAACTTAACAAAAATCAAACCCTTGTTCGTAAGTTCAGACTTAGAGCATTGCGAAATTTTACCTAAATTTCATGCAATACATTTGAAGTACCAAAGAAAAAGAATAGATTAATTGTAAGTTGTAACTACTAAGAAGGTTTTGTTTTTCGGTAAAATACACAAAGACGCACCTTCGTAAACTTAAGCTGCTGAATGGATGCGTCGTTGTATATACCTTATAGTGCTGGTGTAGTCTTCAGTTGTTCAGGAAGAAAATTTTTGAAGACTTAAATACCGCATGTCATTAATGTTACATCGGGAGGAAGAAATTAGGCCTAACATAAAATAGACCAATCCAATGGTAACAAATAGTTTCATATGGAGAGCGTTGATGCTGTAGTATGGCAAACTTTTTAGATAGCTCAGTGGGAATCCCTACAAGCTAACATAATCTCAAAAAATCTCAAATAATTGTATTTATAAGTTATTTTGATTGCCAGCAAAAATCTATCAAAAATACAGCAATTTACAATCATAACTTCTAAAACTTGGCAGCTCATTGCGGTGAAACTGGAGGATCTCGAGTTAGCAATCAGCCATTTTGAAACAGTCCTCGAAGAAGACGGTGACAATGTGAACGCTATTCAAAACATTGCTCAATCCTATGGAAGGTTGAACAAAGCAGAAATGGCGGAAAAGTGGAATTCCAAGGTATAAAATATGATTGTTGCGGTAAGGCGTTTGTCTCTGGAGCAAGAGGTTTGAGGTTCCAATTCCGGGCCTGTTAAATCAACTGCCAACGGCTCGCCACCGCTGCGACATTACTTCAAAACGAACAGTGTTGCCCGGGCGCAATGACCGGGAGATGCGCTCGCAAATTTGTTACACGCTTCGCTGTAATACAGCGAGTCTAATGAAGGTTTGGCTCAAATTTTTGAAAGTATGATTTATTGTTTAGGTTTTTATTCCTTCTGCTCAGAGGCGTTGCTAGGGATGGTGGCACCCGAGGCGGGATTACGTGGTGTCACCCTTTTTCGGTCCAAAAATAGGCGAAGACCAAAAAAAAAGGTCTTTGCCGTAAAATTAGTGGGTTTTTGGTCCAAATGAGACCAAACAAAATGAAAGAAAACAAGGTCTTCACCTCAAAACAGTGGAGTTATGGTTTCACATCATAATATGGTGTCACTCCAAATGATGTCACCCCAAAACAGCGTCACCCGGGGCGGGCCATCCCCCTCCCCTTGCGACGCCACTGCTTCTGCTTAACTTTTGCGATATCATTTGTGTAAATTATAACAATGCGCTTTGGAAAGTCGACGAACGAAGTTTACTTCCCCCCCTCCAAAAAAAAGCCAGCATCAATGATCCGGTTTCTACGCTTGGCGTTTGTAGAACATAATTTTATAAAGTTATATCCTATAAAAATGCTGAAAACATTAGCCAAAATGAGAACATGAACACAAAAGAAAATGTTCTTACTTTGCAGTTATTAGATGCGCGTGATTATTTGTAAAATCTTACGCAATTAGTACTATTCTGTGAAGCAATAAAGCGTTTAACTCGTTTGAACTCAAGTATTTAACGATACTGTACATAAAAAAAAAAAAACGATCCAACGAAACATCGTGTCAAGATCTTTGCAAAATCAAAATATGAGAGCTTCAAATACTCGGTACGGTAAATAGATTTTATCAATATTCGATCGAAACCTAATCGAACCAGTGGCTTGGAAGTTTGACGAAATTTTGAGTTGTTATAAATTGAGAGATTTTTCATCAATTTTCTCTACCAGACATGGGCGTAGGAGCTCAAAATGATTTGGGAGGCACCAAACATTTGCCCGAAAAATGACTTGATGCATTGAATTTTGCCCGAAAAATCGATCGATTTTTCTGTCCAAATTAAGGTGATCTCCAAAAAAAAAAGGTCATCTATTTATTTCTGTTGTTCTATTTATTTCCTACTTTTCTGTTGGTTTTCAAAAAAAGAAAGGGAAAGGGGGTTTTGGGTGAGCATTGCTGAACATTTTAGGGGGGAAGAATTGCCCAAAATTTTGACGAAAAATTGCCCAAAAAGTATGAAATTGCCCGAAATTTTGACGTGCGATCGACACCTTAAAACTAAGCGGGGAGGCCAGTGTCCCCCTGGCCCTCCCCATCTCCTACGCCACTGCTAACAGAATACTTTTGAATAGTTGAAAACAAAGAATCTTGAAGAAGTTGAAATTTACTTGCCTCAATACAAATTTGAGCTAAATTTTAAAGATCAATAAAATTTACTTGCCGTCGCAAAGTCTTCAAATTTTAGTTTAGTTGTTGCAATTGCCCATTGCATTTTGTTTCCAATACTTTTAAAGTAAGGCAGACATCCCTAATAAACTTGAAAACAGCTGAATCAGCCAGAAGTGCTTTTTAATTTTCACACTGTGACTTACAATCTGTGTTGAGTTATAATTATGAAAAGCATGTTTTGATGTTGATAATTAATTTAATGGTGATGTTTTGACGTTTGAAGGCCAGAGTTTTATTGTTTGATCGTTTTGCGTGCTTCTGACCTAAAGGCTACCAGCACGGAAACTAAGGGAGGGGCCACCAGAGCGGCGACTACTTGAAACAATATTTTTCGTATTGCTTGTTTTAAGTATTGTCGTTTTGGTGGTTCTTCCCTAGGCTTCCGCGCTGTAAGCCTTCAGGCCAGAAGCACGCAAAATAATTAAAGTATATTTTGGGTAAACAGGTACAGCGATTAATGGGAAGAACGGAGCAGTCTGTGCCCGAGAAATTAGTCAACAAGAGGATAGCTTGCAGTCTTGCAGAGCAAGCTTACGCGCACGCCTATGATATTGGCTTAATTCAGTACGACGATCGAAAACGAAAACTTGAAACTGCCATTAGAATATATGATCGTGCATTCAGCATAGGCGGAAGGTAATAAAGCTATGACTAAGTTGCATTAGCCCATTACGTGCTAGAAAATTAACTTCATTATAATATCTTATTTCGTACATCAAGTTAAAACGCTCATGCTTTAGGCTGAGATGTGTTATGTTTTGTATGTCTTGATGTGGTCAATTTGTACTCTTTGGATGAGGAGGAAGAAAACGACAACCAAACCGAAAACTGCGCTTGCCTTGTTGTCTTTCTTTCGCCAAACTGATGGTATCTTTACTTTTAGCAATAAGGGCAATGTTGCTGTTAAGTGGATAAATCCGGTATGTTCGCGGTCATTCTGGAAAGTTCGCGCTGTCGCATGGGTATGGCTATGTCGTATTATCTCTATACTTTAAACACAAAGCATATCACGAGTGTTCGGACTGACTGATATTGTTTCCACAAAAGGGCATTTGGGCCAGGAAACTCTGGTTCACAAGGATCAGTGTTTAATCCTTGAGATTTGTGCCTTGAGGGGGGACACTATTCGACGGAATTTAGGCGAAGACCAGAAAAGGTCTTCGTCAAGAATTCGGTGGCTTTTTTCGTCGGATTTAAGTCGAGGCTTTTTCCAGAAATTGGTTGCTCTTTGGAAGGCATTTCTAAGTAGGGAATCAGGGGTCACACGCTCTCCCCCCTCGTCAGTAAGGTCAGTTACGCCAGTGTCTGATTTTCTCCGTCCTTGTCATTGCCAAACGCTCATCTGATGGTTATTTTATTAATTTTGTGTGGTGTTGTGCTGAGATATCTGTTTGTTAAAAAATATTACAGCGCCATCTCGTTGGCTGAACGAAGACGCTGGTATTTCGTCATGGCAACCATCTTCGTCCGATTGGACACATTGATGATGTGGTCACGTGAGCAGGAGAAGTCGAGGTTAACCGGGTTCAATCGAGCAGTAAACTTGCTCAAAGAAGTTGCAAAATCAGATCTGTTGTATCATAAAGTCTTGGCAAGCGCTTATTTGGGTAAGTTTTACTTTTTACACTCTTGTCAAAAACGTCCAAGCGTTAGTGACCACGATTACATTTTTTCAAGTCTAGTATTTGTCAGAAAAGAAAAAAAGATTAAAAAAAGGTAAAAGTTTAAAATGAATAAAGAGAACATAAATTTAAATATATAAAATTAATAAGTATTGCTCGAGTAAATTTAGGCAGTAGCTGCAAACCCACTAACGAAGGCTTCACCACAACATTTTACCATCTCAAAATGTAGCGCTAGTTTAATAATTATGGTATGTACACTTGCAGTTATTATTTTACTGTTAATGCGATGTCTTATCAGTTAACACATTGCTTTTTCAGGAATTTTAATCGAAAGGCAATCGAATTTTGAAACGACACCAATGGCGATTCACGATTGTGGCTTCACTGGAGTCGAACCATTAGACAGCTATAGCAAAGCCATTAAACTGGCCGAAAAGCAGCCTCCCGTTTTGTGCAGATTAGCCAAGGTAAGTTTTTAGTTAGCTGGGGAAATCATCGCAAATCATGCTATCATCATTTTACATGCGATGTTATGCCGAAGCATATGTATAATGAATTGCGGGGTCTAAGGAATAGAGAATCTGCGTGCAAAAAAGCTTTTTTTAAATGTAGCAGGGAGTGCAATCCTATTTGTCTTGGGGGGAATTAAGCCCAATAACTTCTTTTTCAGATACGAGTACTCAAATTTTTTTGAGCTAAAGTTAACTTGAGGAATTGTTTTTACACTACTTGTGTTTCTTGTTAGGTATTTTTATTGCTTGGAAAGCATGAATTGGCGATTGGCACCGCAACTATGGCTGTTGAATTAGCCGATGATGACATCACGATTGCGTCCGCACATCATTGTCGAGCACGAGTGAATTCGTCAATATATATGAGAGTTAGTTGCTTTTGTAATGTCGATGTATATGACCCGGTCTACTCTGAGTGTTAAATCACCACGGTCCGAGCGTATCCATAGTTTATTTTAACTGGCAACTTGTACGCTGGTAAGGCAGTACCGAATTTCTGTTTAAAATAGTTTAAAGATGTACCCGTATGCTTACGATTTTACGCCGAGTGTAGACAAGGCCTAAGCGCAGAAGAGTTTTTATACTGTACACACACCAGCACGGTGCAAATTGATTACTGTTGATTCTAAACCTACAGTATAATTTGGAGTATTGAAATGCATCAATGAAATTTGGGCCCAAGTAGGGCCACATCATTTGTTACTACGAAACTATAAAAATGGTCTTAATAGAGAAAAGGTTTTTCTAATTGTTTGGTCTGACATAAAAATACTTTTCATGCTCGTAATGGAACAAACCGTGTATGGTGAGATTGTGATGAAAAAATTGTTTGTCGTTAGTGGTAAAATAGCGCCAAGTGATGGCCGTAGAAAGTTCAATAAAATCACAAGATGGTGCTAGAAATTTGTGGTAACGCCGTTTTGTTTAAAATAATTTTATTTTTGGTAACTTAAATCACTTGATAAAATCAAAATTTTTTAACAGTGGGCATAGTCGTTGTGGCCGAGTGGTTAAGGCGACAGACTCGAAATCTGTTGGGCTCTGCCCGCGCAGGTTCGAATCCTGCCGACGACGATGTTTTTTATTAGAAAAAAAGATCTACTAAAACAAACAAATGGTCATTTGGATTTGCTTGATGCATATGGAGCGCAGTTTATCACATTTATGTAAAGTCTCTTTCAAAACCTAATATGTCTTTTTTAAGGATCTTGGATCTTGCAAACTGGGTTCGAGCACCATGCCTGATCGGACTCTACTTGAAAAATCTAAACAAGATCTTGATCACGTGATCACAACGTCACCAAGTTTGCGTGCCTACATGGATATGGGGCAGGTGTTTTAAAATACTGTATTGTTGTTGTTATATTGCGTAATTACCCTCCTGTTACCGGACAACGTTAGATGCTAACTATTGGACGATCAGCACATTTTTCATTGCGGTAACTACTTCGTGATTGAGGGAATCCGCGCCTACTTAGTAGTTTCGAGTAATCCACTGTTCCTGTGGATATCTTCGAATTCTTGTCCACTGAATTTGCTGCTAGTTCAAAGCCACCAAGCAGAGATAATCGTCGTAAAGCGTCTTATCCAAGGACGCAACAACGTGACCAGGGTGCTGGTTAAACCCGCCTCGCTGCCGACGTAATATTTATCATTATTTGATCTTGAAAGACGTGATATGGTTCTGAATGATGGTAGCAACCTTGAAAATTGCAAACCTGCCCATACAAACAACCCAAAATTCACTTATACTTTTCAGCACAGCCAAGGCTGTTTGTTCGTGCGTATGGACCAGACACTCAGCGACTCTGCGTCTGTCTAATTGTCTAACCACGCAACGCAGAGCGCCTATTTTTTGGTTGTGTTTGCTAGTCTTTCGTCTGGCTGGGCCACCACAAAGGGTAGACTGCTGGGTCGGCCGACCCCAATGGGAAATACGCGTATAGTGTCTTTTCTAAGGACCCAACAACGCATTTAAGATCGGAAACCGCACCGGGAGCCAGCAACCTTTCGATCATTGATCCGACCCTCAATCAACTGAGCTATTTCCCCGCTAACCGATGACGACCGACTCCAGTTATTTAACGTAAAGCACAGGGGTAATGATTCAATTTATGAATTGTCAACATTTTGATAATAAATTTAACCCTCACTTCTTGGGCGTTTGTGGCAAATTTTTTTCTTTTTTTGTTCCATATTCATAAGCTTTATGTTAAAGTAAATAGGCGAGAAAGTATTACATCCCAATATCCCAATGCATGCTTAATTACCTACATTGAAAAGCTACTTTAAATTAGGTCAGCGTGTTATATACATACTGTATAATGGCTGCTCTAACTTGTAGTATAATGTTGTCCAAACTGGAGAAATTAAAAATGACGTAAAATTGGCGACATGTTGTCGTCAAATATAAAACATATCTCGAAAGAAGGTATCACAATATTTGAATAATGATGACATAATTATTTATAAGAAACGTCTATTGGAAGCTATCTTGTAATAACGTTGTAAATGACTTGCGTAAAAAAGTCGTAAATTCAACAGTAATCAGCAAAGTTTTAGTCGTAAGTTTGATCAAGTTCTATGGATAAAATCTCCAAAAACAATACCTTATTTATTTGAAATGATCATGTTACTTTGACATTTTACTGATCATTACTATCCAGCTACACATCAATTTACGATATTTATTATTTTATAACAGTTTTCCCTCTTATTACGCATCCACGATACAGTAAATTTATGTAACTTTGAGTTTTCGCAAAATATCTCTTGTATTACACTATTATAGGTTTGCTACTACATGGGAGTGGATGCAATAAAGGAATCGTTTCTTGTAAATGAAGATTACGTCAACAAAGCTCTTGTCTATTTCGCAAAATCTCTCGAATACGAAATTGGACCCTCGCTACCGGAATTACAGCTTCTCAGAGGAAAGTGTATGCGGGTGAAGGTGAAATCCTAAAAACTAAATGCTTTCAAAAGTGACTTGTTTTTGAGTTAATCTAAATTTTTTACTAAGGTGGAAATTTATTTAAGTGCGTAAGTCCACTGTGCTCTATATCATGTGTTGCGCACTACAAAAGTCCAAAGACCAGGATTGCCCTTCTAAAGGAACTCCTGCCCCATAAAAGGCAATATCTTGATGTAGCTTCTCTATCCTTTTAAACCAAACTGATGCCCTAAAAATTTTCTTGTTTTGTCACTTAGGTATCTCAAGTCAGTCACTGACCTGAATGTGAGGGACCCGATTGTTCGGTTCCTGCGGCGTGTATTCGCGTTCGGTCGCTTCCGTTTCTTAGGAGGGTCGGGTAGCAGAGGCGTCGCTAAGAATGGTGGCACCCGGGGCGGGATTTCGTGGTGGCACCCTTTATCAGCCAAAATATAGGTGAAGACCAAAAAAAAAAGGTCTTCGCTGCAAAACGAGTTGGTTTTCAGTCCGAAAGTATGTAATGACCAAAAAAAAGGTCTTTTCCTACCAATCAGTGGGTTTTCGGTCTCAAAAGAAAAAAAAACAAACAAATAGTGTCACCCCAAAATGGTGTCACCCGGGGCGGGCCACCCCCCCCCCCCCCCCCCTAGCGACGCCACTGTCGGGTAGCACCTATCAATCACTAGGCTATCAAAATAATATTTTTTTTCGTTAATTTTCCATGACTTGTACTTGCACGTACCTTGACATCACCACTATATTTTAATGATACGTACTTATGTTTCCATGCAATTTGAAATTTTTAAATTATCATTTCAACTATTGTAGGTTCTGCAACTAGAAAGTTCGTCATTAGCTTAACATCTGAAATTTACACAGAGGGTGGTTCTTAGCGTAGTAACAAACAAGTGTGTGCTGGTTTCTAGGGAGAAGAACGGAATGCTTTGGAGTGCTTCAAAAGGGCGGTGGAAATGGATAGAAATGGATCAAAAAATCCGCAAGCATTTCGGTGTTTAATGGAGACCCTTTTGGTTTGGTACGTGCAACAATTATATTGAAAATGCTTAATATTCCATTGAAATAAACCAAAATAAGAGGAAAAAATTTAGGGTAATGTATTTTGCTATGCGGAACCTATAAAAATACATAGGGATAAAAATTTTTACATCGTTATCATGCATCACGATCGATTGTCATAAATTCCATGAAATTATTACATGATGAATATGATTGTTCCTCTTAATAAACAGTTTGTTAGAAATTTCAGAGCTGCAAGAAATCCGGCGAGAGCAAGAAATATAACGGCCCCATTTAGAGAAATTTCGGGACCTAATAAAAAAGGTCGTCGCAGGATTTAGGCCTTTGGACTCGGTTTTCTTACGAATCTTAGGTGAAGACAAAAGAAAAGGTTTACAGTCTACACCGATTTTTGACCTGTTTATCTGCTGGCCAAAAAAAAATTGCTTCTAATTATCTTTGAGTTAATCTTTCGGGTCCCCAATTTCGGCGGCCCCTCCTCAAAACTGCCGGGCTTGAGTACTTTTACCCTCTCTCTATACGACCCTAAAAATCGTAGTTATTTCAACGATGATGTTAAGTAAAACCCTTAACAGGTCATTTTGAATTTCTTCGAAGTTAAGTGCAACAACGAAACGTATAGCAAGTGCTTTGCTGTGTCATCAGCGATAGACTTACCATACGTCCCGGTTTAGCCGGGACAGTCGCGGTTTTAAGGCCATGTCCGGCGTCCCGGCCGGTTGGTTGAAATGTCCCGGTTTTTTGTTTCTTTGTGAAGATCACTTGATAATTTGCAAAAAAACTTGGGTCGCTGAAGTGAAGACCTTCTTTCTTTTTTGGAGATCACCTGAAAAATCAGGGAAAAACTACACGAAGACCTGCTTTTTTATTGGTCTACAGTTTAGTGTTTTTGGATAACTACGACTGTCCCGGTTTTCTGTCAGAAAAATAT
The DNA here is from genome assembly GCA_963965965.1 of Trididemnum nubilum. Classification (NCBI taxonomy): domain Eukaryota; kingdom Metazoa; phylum Chordata; class Ascidiacea; order Aplousobranchia; family Didemnidae; genus Trididemnum; species Trididemnum nubilum. The sequence continues at coordinate 37,519,088 of OZ014479.1, forward strand.
GGTAAGCCTAATTGGCGATACCACATTTGTATAAACATAAACATTGCGCCGATATGGAATCCCCATGTTGCAAGTTGCCTTCGTTTTTTGCTGCATACTATGCTTATGATACAATTTGATCTTAAAAGTTTCTGAAAAGTATTTTGCAAGTTTGAGGAAACTGCTATATAGACTATTTGGTGCTTACAAACTTGATGCATGCAGACGAAATGCTTCTGGAGTATGTTCAAATTATTTACATCTTCATTGATCCGTTAACTTTAGCAAACCTTTTTGAAAGCAGACACCAAGTTTGAAAGCTTTTCAGTATGACACATGCTGCTTTGGTTTGTTTTACAAGCTAATAGGTATAGTTTTGAGCGAAACTGTTTTGGATCTATATTATTTTGGCGACAGAAAACTATCATTTACCTAACGAGACATTTGGAAGCTGTTAATTTCCCTTTCCTATATCGATCAAACAACTTTCAGCCGATAGCGTTGCAACAATTTTCTAATTTTCTCAATTTTTCTGACAAAATTCACTGTTTGGTATCCGTTTTTGATTTTGCTTGGCTTATCCGGGTTGGTGTTGTAGGTTGTGCGTAAGCTTAGCACACAGTCTGTTAAGCAATTGAGAAATTTGTTCCAATTGTGTATTTTCAAAGAACTCCAAGGCTTGGATTGTCAAAACGTTGATACTACAAATGTATGTTAAAGGACCTAAAGGCTAATGTGAGTAACTGAGTATTGCAATTATTTTACATTTGTTTCTGACGTAATGAGCCTTTGTTTACTTTTTTCAGGTACTGGCAAGGTGGAGCTTCCAAACGTGATGTCATCATCAATGACGTTGACAGTTGGATTCGTTTAGCGCTGAGTAAATACGACAACGATGTCATTACACATGAACTACGATCGTTATCCCACAACTACCCTAACGAAATTCTTGAACTATGCAAAGGAGCAATTAAAGCTGGAAAAATGACTTTGGCTAAAACATACTTCTCCGTTTTTCCTCCATCAGTTCGAGATGAAAACACTGACACCGAAAGCGCTACGTAAACATAAGCTGATCTAGGCCGTTGAGAAGGGAGTGAAAAGGGGTTCACAGGTCCGGAAAGTTTAGGGGCGTCCAATTAGCAGTAGTGACCTTTTTTTCTTGTTTGATCCACACCCTAAATTTGGGAGAAAAATGGGTCCAAAACCGGCAAAGATCTTCTTTTTGTTTTCACCGTAAATTCGGAAATAAAATTGGCTCACATCCGGCGTAACCTGGCTTTTTGGGTTAAACACCGGTTCCGAAATTTCTCTCAAAAGCTCTGAAGGTGATTGCAGAATTGGAATAATTTCCATGATGTTTTAAGTCAAGAGTTGTAAACGGGCCGACTAGTTCAGGTCCGAGCCCGACCCGAACCCGAAAACTAATTTGAAGCCCAAATCATGCCCGAAAAAAAACCGAAAGTTAAGTTAGGTCTGAAAAATTTAGCAATGTAGCCAAGTTATTTTGATTGTATTTTTGTGCACCTGAGACAAAAAGCACATCTCCGACCAGAATTAAGCCCGAAATTTTTGTCAACGTTAACCCCGAACCCGACCCGAAAAGCCCGGCCCGACTTACAACTCTGCTTCAAGTGCGCATATTGACGTCATGATGATGTTGTCGCACGAAAAATATCTCGCACAAAACCCAAACACATACCTCGATCTTTGGTGGTTTTGAGAAGCTGAATTGAGTTCTACCTGGTGCTTGAGACAGCAGTCAAACAATGTCATCTCTAAAGTTACTGCATTCGTTGAATGTGTCTTCAAGTATCGTTAAAGTCTAGTCACAAAGTGCAAGAATTTGAGTTACGAAAGCATAGATCTCTTTTAACCCAATTTTTTCCAAACTGTACTTTTTGAGATTTGCATTCGCAAATGTGCCAGTATGCCGAAATGAATTTGAAATAGGCCAATATTTAAAATAGGAGTGAATTTTGAAAAATAAATTTGAAGTAGCCCAAGAGCAGTGAAAATAGACGCTTCGACAACTTACCTCAAACAAGATGGATGGCCAAGGACTTGACGAAGCGAAATAGCTTTTATCCGGCGTAAGGCCGAAAAGTTGCCGGCTAAGCTGCCCCATTACCTCAGGAAAATTGGGCAATGAAAAAATATAGCGTTTGAGTAATGCTCCTGTATAGTGTACAATAAAGTGGGAAAACTACAGTAGTACCACTTTGCCACACATGCTGCGTTCATTCGCTGGCAAGTTCCAAGAGGGCCGAGAAGGCACTGTCAACAACCTATGTCAAGGTTATCCAAACTTTTTCAATGGAGGGCGAAGTTGGATCAAGCGAGGTTGCGTGCGGGCCAATCTAGTCCACGAAAACCAAAATAAAAAAGGAACAGCATTTTGATCAAGCATGAACAGGTAAAGACAAAAAAAAGGTCTTCAACTGCTTTTGGGTGGAAATATGCGGTGAAGGTCTACAGATTTGCCTCGCCAATATCTTTCAGTTCACAATTGCTGGCGAAAATTTTGCTGGTGGACCCAAATTGCATTCTCGACACAGGCCGAATTAAATTTCTTTGCGGACTAAATGGCTTGCGGGCCGAACTTTGGACATCCCTGGTCTAAGCACTAACGAATAGCACAACGATCCAGATGTTGATGCAAAGTGCATCAAAGTAAACATTCACATTTTGCAGTTTGTTTTTTATAATATATTTATTGCATGTTAACTGCACTCATGGGCGTCGGCAAGGGGGGGGGGGGGCATGGCCCCCGTAGCTTTTCACACACTCTCTTTAAACCTGCCAAATTTCAAAAATTCTTCCACTTTTGGTAGTTAATTCTGGCTCTATTCTTATTGGGCCCCACCCTAAAAATTTTTCTGCCGACGCCCTTGACCGCACTGGAATTTATTTTTTACTGCTGTATTTTGTTTTTTGCTCTTAGTTGAAAACCCCTTCTTTTCTGATATTCACGGTGACTTATGCAATCATTTGAGCCGGCGCGTAGCCAAAAATCTGCAATGGGGGGCTGTTACACGGCTCTGGGGCCAAAAAAAAGAACTTCACCTAAAATTGAAACGGTTTTTGGGTCCAAATTTATTGAAGACTAAAAAACAGGTCTACACCTGAAATTGGAAAGGTTCTTGTGTCCGAATTCAGTGAAGACTCCCCCCTCCAAAAAAAGGTCTACACTAAAATTAGAACGGCTTTTGCATTAGAATTTATTGGAGACCAAAAAAAAGTCCATTGAACGTTTCAAACTTTGCTTTGGATCATTTTTTGAGTCTCTTTTTGGTGCAAAAATCATTCTCAAAAGTGCCAAAACCGAGGTGTTTTCCATATTCTGCATTTTGGTCGGCAGGATAATGAGAGAGTTGTATCCCCCCCCTCGCAACCCTGGCTACGCTACTATATTTGAGGTAAAAACAATAATATGCTTGTTAGCATAATTTATGTCTGATTACTGAACACTCTACCTTTTTACATGAAAATTTTCAACAGCATTGCGTCATAAAATGGCTATTGCATCCCAAAAGCTTGTATTACGAATATTATTACCTTATAAAAGTCTTTATAATAACCGTGATATATTTATGACGAATTGGTGCTGATTTTTTTTTATGAAAACCGTTGCAAAACCTGATCTAAAAAGGTTGACGGACAGCTATAGAATTTTGAAGAACATTGAGGACAATTTTCTGGTCACAACCAAAAATCCAGTTTGGTAATCTTTTCAGTTATTTTTGACTTTGTATATTAGTTAAACAAGTTTTGGTACAAGTTTGTAAAAACTTCACTTTGCAGCATTTTTTTGTTTTATATAAACCAGAATTAAAAGTCATTTTTATATTTTCATCCATTTTAAGGGCAGAACAGTTTGTAATTAATTTTTTGCTCTCAAGCGAAGTTTTAAGCAAATATTTTTTGGAACTTTTTGATAAAGTCATCAAAATTTACTAGAAATGATACAATTTTTGATATAAAATTTTAATTCTTAGAAGTTGTACTGTGAAATAAGTTTACCGCCATAAGCGTAGAAGTATTGCCATAAAGGTGCAGTTGACCTAGATGACCTGGTGGTCTTTTCGCTGTGTCCTTCCTGCGTATTTTTGCGTATGGTTAAATAAATAAACTTGACTTGACTTGAATACACAATCTTTTTCTGCTTCGCTGTTGGAAGTTAAAATGCATTTCTTCAGCGAAGCCTGTTACATACTAACAGACCGTGAATTTCAGCCGCCGTAGGCCGCACATTCATTTAGTTTATTGCTTGAACGTAAGTAGATTTGCTAATGAGATTTTTAATTAATTTCTGCTCTCAACGTGAATGTCCATATCATAATCCGCTTTAACAGCTTTGAAAACAAGCTTTTGAGACGGAATTTAATTTTTTGATTTGCGTTTTGCCACTGTTCTGGTGGTTAGGTATAGAAATACAGATAGAAACTTAAACAAATGAAGTTTCTGCAGTCCACACGATTTCGTGCGTATTATTCAGTATAACTGGTTGAGCACTGTTGTTGTTGGTAACTTCTCACCACCAGTTTCTTTCCTGTGGATGAGAGTATGATATAACAGAAATGCTACATCACTGGACTGCAGAACCCATAAAAGAATAGCAGTTATTTCATACAATTCAAAGCAGGGTTGCGACCTCGAAACAAAAAATTTTTTGAACTCAAATAAACTGTTCAAGTTCATTAGAAAGGAATTTTAAGATAAAAAAATTCTCGGAAAGAAATGTTTTTTGTTGATCATACCATGGAAATTGAGTTTGTTTTTCACTTGTTTATGCTAAGGCGACCTAGAAAAGCAGCATGTATACAAAGAAAGCGACGAATTTGAAAAGTAGACTGTTTTTAGCATTTTTGTAAGCCTGTACTCGAAAACCTTCATATTTTTGCCGAACTTGATCTAAATTAGAAAACTCGATCTTGCTAAACAAGGCTGAACTCGAACAAAAATCGATCGAGTTCGCAGCCCTGATTTCAAAGAGTAGGCACTGGACATCAGATCACCATCGCCGATGGGTAGTACAGTGCGGGTTAATCGTCGAAAAGTCTTGCTCCGGTTTCGGTTCACGAACTGGTAAGTGGCTATGCGCCTTTTTGCCTTGAACGATTCTTCCCATAGGCGCCAGTTGACCAGTCTACCATTGTGGTGGCCCAGCCAGACGAAACTTGCAAACAGAACCCACAAAGTCTGCTCTGAGTTCATGTGGCTAGACAGACGCATAGGGCCTGCTTCTAACGCATGAATGAATTACTGGTAAGTTATGAATTTCCATCAACGAGGTTATGTAGGGTTTGAAACTAACTGTAGTTGTGGGCGTTAGGTCTTTCCGCAATGGAGCATTCTTAAGACTATGGGGATGTATTGATGAAGCTTACTTGCAGTTAATTACGGAAAAAAGCCAACAATTTTCCAGAGCTTCCATCATGGGTGTAGAAGCTCAAAATGATTTGGGGGGGCACCAAAGTTTTGCCCAAAAATGACTTGAAAGCTGCCTGACAAATCAATCGTTTTTTCTGTCCAAATTGAGGTGATCTCAAAAAAAAAAAAGGTCTTCAATCACATTGAGACGGTTTTTCTGTGCAGCGCTTGGAATATTTTCCTAGGCAAACTTGCCCAAACGACATGAAATTGCCCAAAAATATGATATCGCCCGAAATTTTGACGCAAAATCGCCCTAAATATATAAAATTGCCCAAAATTTCGACACCTTACTCCAACCGGGGGGGGGGGGGGCAGTGCCCCCCCGCCCCCCCCACCTCCTACGCCTATGGCTTCCATTGCAAATTTAACACACAATAAGACTAAGAGTACGTTGCGAAAGCTAAGCTGACTTCGTCACACTTGAACATGTAATTGAAGACCAAAAAGCTCACTTTTAAATATTTAACGAGGCAATTCTACAGGGCTCAATGCATTGACAAAGGCGGTAATAATGACTCAAAAACACGTTAGAAAGATGCAGGATAATCAAAGAAAATTAAATAAATAAAAAAGGCGCTCAAAATAATTGAAAAATGGCAAACCAAAGTACGGAAAACACGCAAAACGAAATAATATTGCCCATTTAGGGATGAGCCTGCCCCAAAAACGGCTTTCTAAAAAGGATGTACGTAACACTCGTAATCAACGTAATAACAATGAATAGTGCACCTCCACAAACTATCTGAGAAGTTTCATATTATTTTACGATCATGATGTTTAAATTAATTATTTTTACAGTCATTCGAGTTATTGGATTCGTTTATCCCCCTGTCAGCGTCAGGCGCTAACTTCTGGATGATCCACACATATTAATTCCAAGAAGTCACCGAGCAGAGATAATCATCGTAAAGGGTCTTGTCTAAAAACGCAACAACGCGACCAGGGTGAGGGTTGAATCCAGATCATGCACACACAGTCGTAGTAAAAACGACGCCTTTACCCATTAGGCCACGCTGCCCCAAGTCATTCAAAACTTTCTGCTCGTTTTCATCCATTTCAAAATATTCCCTTCTTTCAGCTGTTTTCCTTTACTGATACCGCAAATATTAAAAGCTGGTTTGCACAAAAATCGCAATGAACCGTAGTTGAGCGAATTATTTTGTTTGTTTTATTTTGACTTCCCTGCGCCTTGCTTCACTTTATTGTGCGACACAATGATGAAACAAACAAAAAATTCATTCAATTACGCTTCACATCGTGCCAACCGGCCTTAAAGCGATAAGTATACAGAATAATTGTAATTACGTACTTGCTACGAGATAACAAAGGGACCTTCAGGTCTTCGAGTCAAACTGCCACCAGCCCCTCTACCAAATTCGGTGGAGGCTTCAATATTGTTCTTTTTGATTACTGAACGTCAAGCAGAGAAGCTATGGAAATCAATTTTAATAGTTTTTGCGTTGACCAGACCGGGACTCAAACCAAAGTCAACCGTTTACGATTCACAAATACGTGATATCATCATTGTGGTGCGTCCAACGAGTAGCGTTATCAGCAGTGCGTTTGTATGAAACTGGCACAACATTGACTTCACTTAAAATTGGATCCGTGATGCTTTTTGTACCCAAACTTGGAGCGGGTTTGTAATTATTGTTGATTGCAATTCCGTTTGGTTTTTTCCCTAATCCCGAACTTTCCGATTTCGAGGTACGGCGAAAAAATTTGCCCCATTTGCTGCTATTACTCCGCTTTAAGGGGGCAGGTGGGACGGAGTTGGATGATTCGGATGACGTGCGTGAAGAGGAAGAATTGAGGGAACTGGAGGATTCCGAGGGTTTTGTAATTCCAGTTTGAAATAAAGAACCCGTACCTCGTAACCTAGACAACCCTACTGCATGATGAGGATAAGATGATTGGGATTGGGTATTTGTCGATTGTAAGTCCGCTTTTTCTTCGGCCACAGTCCATTGCGCCAGACGGCCTATCCTTGAATTTTCATCTGCCACCATACGAAACGAACACGCTCCTAAATTCGATCTACCCCTGAAGTGGGGTTGGGTGACATCACTCTTTCGTCGTCTAGCAAGTCCCAAACCGGGATTAGGCGGTGAATGATTGTTTCCGAGACCAATGGGTGCTACTGCTATCGAGTTCCGGGAGCCGATTCTTCTGCTGGGTCTTTCGGTACGAGTTGTACCAAAATCGTCTCTCACCACCCAAACGTCTGATGGAGTTTCTCTGCAAATATTATCGACTTTAGTATCAAGCTATCAAGCCCTATAGCACTGTTGCACAAACTACTGTACTGAAGTAAAAACTACAAGCTGTAAATCTACACTTCAATGGAATAAAAAATCAAAAAAACCTACATGGAAAAGCAACATAGATGAACCATGGGTGAATTGGACTAGACTGGAACTATGGGTGAAAGTGATTCCACATGGGAGGAGATGCAAAAAAATCTATTCCATTGAGGATACCGCCCAGCAAGATTTATTGGCCTTGTCAATAGTTTAGGTCAATAGCTCGTACAGTATTTAACTCTGGCAAATGACGGCAATACACAAGTCCTAAGCAAATAGCTATCTATCCGATTATTGAAAATTGATCAAGCACTTTCATAAAATATAAATCCCAAGGCTCTACAAACTTCCTCGCTGTGATTTCAGTTCAAACAATGCTCAGAACAACAATCAACAATGCCCCACGCTTTTCACTCCACAAGCATCCGTCTTTAGTTTGAGGCTTACAATAAAACTTAGAGATTTCATACCGATTTCTCGCGTCTTTGTTCGGTGTCGTGGAATTTTGCTTTGAAGTGCGCTTTCGTTCCGGCGTATGAATCGAATGGTCGCGAATTTCGATTGGCGCGTAGGTGGGATTTGTGAGAATCGATGATTTTTCGTGCTTTGTAACGGACGCCGTTGGACTCGTGTGGGGAGTTACTTTTGGTTTTCTGTTTGGCACTGTTGTGTTGGCTGGCACATGCATATTTGAACTGCTACGAAGCGATAATGCTGGTGACACATTCGCCGTAGATTTGATGACGTCAACCTTTTCGTAAGTTGGGATATTATTTTTCGTCGTTTTGCTCAGGTCAAGATTTTCATAACTATTTGGTGAGTGCGTGACGTCATTGTTTGAAAATTTCGATACCTCAACGTTTACGTAATTGTTTACAGGTTCAGTGACGTCATTTGCGTCGAATGCGGTTTGTTCACAGGTGAAAGTTAGTTCTTCTTCAGCTTCCTCCGCCATCTTTCTCTTCAGAACCTCCTCGTTCTCAGTCAGCTTCCATCGAACTTCTTCAACGCTTTCGCTCAGTTCTAGAAACTTCTTCAAAATATCTTGATCCAGCTCCCGAAGTTTTTTCTGAAAAAATGTACTGTAGGTAAAAAATCAATTTTTAAGAAAAGTTCCAAAATGATTTTAGAAAAAATTCTGCCGTTAAATTAACTCAGGCAATACACAGTACCAGCGAACATTTTCTGAAGTTAATACTATTCAGACAAAGCAATCCAAATTAATACTGGCATGACGTCATGTGGCGCATACGCGTCTCAGCGCTGTAGCACAAAATGTCGGACAGATTAATGGTAGTCACGACGTGAATCAGAAATTTAATTAATAAATACACACTTTTGAAAACCAATAAATTTTTTTGATTTTAAACAATGAAGGTAAACAAGATATGAACTGGCCAAGTACAGTAAGTTAACCACATCGCGCAAAGTTACCGACAACAAATGGGTAATTTAGCTCTGAAGGATCCATAACCTTTGATAAAAATCTTATTTACAATTCAAGTTATACAAAAGTGAAACAGATAAAATTACTCATCCACCAACGAGTCAAGGGCAGACATAAACAATCGCGATACGCTTCATGAGGCTAAAATTACTAAATGACGTCATTTTCCGAAATCACCCATTATTTCACCATAAGCATACTAACATTTTACTCAAATACGGTCGGTTTAGAAATATGGCAAGGCTTTTCAAAGGGGTTTTGGGTGGTCTTTTTTAGTTTAAAATCGGTCAAAAACAAGGTTTGGGGCCTATTCTACTTGGGACTCGGAACCCTTTTTTGGTCTTCTTGTGATTCGTCTCCAGTCTAACGTTGTAAGGCGAGACATCCGAAAAGCTGGCAACCTTAGCGCTTGCCAAGTTGTTTGACATAGGGAAATTTGAGAAAATTTGTCCACCCTACCTAAAGCAGGGACTAAAATATGGTACAGTATTTAGTTGTTTACAAGTGATACCTATCGTAACGAAACTCCATACTTCAAGTTCTAGAAAAGTTGCTGAAGAGAGCTAACGGCTCAAAACGGTTGGCAATGATTTTGTCTCAGTTTTAGTTTGTTTCAAAGAAATCAAACATGGTAAGATTAGGGATAGAGAGACAGTTACAATTTACGCAAGAGTTAGGTCGTTTCCAACCAATAAGCTAGAGCCGCTTCCAAACAATTTAGGGCTTAAGCGCTTATGAACTTTTTTGGCGTATGGTGTGTGCGAAAGAAAAACGAATGCATTTGGTTATCCAGGTAAACAAAGGTGGAAATTTTTAATTAAGTTGATGACTTAGCAATGGCATTTAGGTCGTTGTTTATAAAGCAATTAATTAAAGACCAATTAACATCAACCTGGTATATTTGCTATTGGCTTTTGACGTAGGTGCGGTTAAAGTCTACACTGGCATAGACCTACAGTAAATCAATAAACAGCCATCTGTAATGAAATAGAAATAAATCAAACCTTGAATGACGTGTTAAAGTGACAACAAAGACACCTGGGTGACAGAGTTGATATTGTTGGAGTTCAAGTCTCTTACATAATGCAGTTTATACAGCAACAAAAAGTCAGAATGACATACTCATTAATTATTATTTCAACGAAGGCAAAGATATTATCAGCAAGCTACTGTAATTCAAAAGGGATGATGGATAGAGCATTGTTCTGATTTGAAAGCGACCCAAATTCATAGTTGACCTACACAGTCTTTCTGTGGATTGAACTAATAACCAACAATTCGAAAGAAACTAACTATTTTCTTCTCAGTAGTAGTTCCGCGGGACGTATATCGGCATCATTAACAATCCTGCCCCTAAATTGACTTCTCAGCCGATCGGGAATTTAACCCATAACTGCTTTGAAATTTCCATACACCGCAGCTATTATCGAAAACATTTCTATTGACTAGCAGTTGTAGACCAAGTAAGTCGAAAATATAATTTTTGATTACCGGTACCGTAGTGATACTATAAAAATACTCCATGCGAAATTTGAATGTCCGAAATAAAGCACATAGCAATAAAAAATTAAGCACACTATGGACATGATATAAAAATATGAAAACCTTACTAATTGTGGCGGTATCTTAAGAAGCTAACTAAACGTATTGAAATCTCAATCGCAATGTAGTCTGGGTTAACACGTTACACCACCAACCATTTTCAGCATTAAATATTTCTTAACCAGGACAAACACACTAAAAAAAACAATTTATTATTTTGATGTCAGCAGGGACTCTTCAAAGTTGCAGCAATTGAGTACACAATGAGATAGCGTGACTAGAGGAGGCTAGATAAAAGCTTGCATTCAAAATAATCAAGTTTTACAAAAATAAAGTTCATCTCTATTCTGAACAATTGCTGGCAAATATCATTTGGTTATGCTATGATAGACTTGACGAAATAGATGGACGACAAATAAATTCAAAAAAGAAAGGCTTAAAATAACAATATTATTGGTTGAAGAATGCCAAGTAGAGTCACAGCGTAACATGGAAAAGTCGTGACGTCACAAACGAAAAGAAGCGCACAGCTGTCACTTTCTATCCAAATTGAAAGAAATAAAACCGTTTTGCCTCGCGCTTCAGCTGATTCAAAGAGATATGAAGGGCCGCCATTAACGCTTCAAGTCCGGTAAATTACCAGCTACGCTGTCTTTAGGCCATTAAATGTCTAAATTGCTTTTATGACGCCAAAATAGCTGTGAGATAACTAGAATAATGTATCGTTTCGTAGTTGTGCTTTGTTGATTTGCCATGACAAACCAAAATTTTTTTATTCTATTCAACGCAAAATGGTTTCTGCCAAACTGAGATACAAAAGCGAGCACTCAATTAATGGGCAAGGTTTTATCACAAAGAATTTTCTTGAAAAACACAACCCTTTTCAAACTTAACCCTATCTTGTTTTATTTAAATTCTTTTGTTTTCTTCCTCACCAAATTTTAGCTTTCAGACATTTCGTTTTCAATCCACAGTGTAAATTGACGAAACTGTGTTTAGTTATCACAACGACCATAAAACATACGTGCACCAAATTTTTATTAATCGATAAAAATGACATCATGCAAAATTACTGGCTTAGTACAAAAAACGACAAATAAACAAAAAAATCCTGTATTAGTTTGCAGTTCTCGTAACAACTTGTATGCAGTGCTCTCTCATACTTTTAGGCTAACCGGAGATTGCCCAAATTTTCTTGAAACAATCGCGCTAAAGCTGTAAAAAGACGTTTACGTGCTCTAAATTTTGTACCAACCGGTATTAGAGAATACTAAATAAAATATTTCCGCTAATATATCGACTTCTCAAACGCTGTGTTATTATACTGCCATTATTTGTCCTTGTTTCAACAAATCACTGACTTGCTGACAAAAATCGGCTTGGTGGGAACACTGTGCAATTGCGCATATCTTTAGATGCAAACAAGATCAATCTGACTTAAAGTCTTCAGCAACTGTAACCTGAAAATTTTATAGTGATATTTGATGAAAAATATCAGCCTCTTGTTCACAAACGTAAAGTTGCTGAAAACGCCTTAGCAAGCATGCAAAATAAACAGTCCTGGAATTTTTTAGAGAGAAGTTTTAGTTATTACAAAAATTCAGTCAACCTTTTACAGTCTTTTTTAAAATTTAGTCCGGACACGAAAAGTCAATAAGAACACAAGACAATCTTTAAGCACAAGTATTTTAATGCACTTGTGAAATTTGCGACAAGAAGGGATCGTACTGCCAGCCTAGAGAACTTAAATCCAATCACCTATCCTAGGCCAGCGCCCAGTAGCGTACGCAGGATTTTGAAAAGGGGGGCAGGAACTTCAGAAAAGTTGAAAAAAACAAAGATCAGAATAAGAAATTGTTCCATCCAAAATCAGTTTCATTTTTCGCCCAAACTCTGGTGAAGAGCAAAAAAAAAGTCTTCACTGAAATTTAGTCCGATTTTTCGCCCAAAATTAGGTGAAGAGCAAAAAACAAAAAAAGGTCTTCACTGAAATTTGGTCCGATTTTTCGCCGAAATTTTTTGGGTGCAGGCCTAAAACCAACGCATCAAACATTCCCTTTGTGTGATCAAAGCTTCAGCCCAACTTGCAAAGGGGGGGGGCCATGCTGCAATTTTGCATAGTATTCTACGCTAACTATACGATCCTGGCGACCCAAAGGGGGGGCCATGGCCCAATGCCCCCCCTAAATACGCCCCTGCCAGCGCCATGCTTTTCCTACCGTACACATGATTTTGCAATTCAAAAATATGTTGCCCGTGGTTTGAAAGTATAGTAGTATCTTAAGAACAACTTTGCGACAACTAGCTACAGCTCTACTCTTTGAGATAATTATTACAAAGTGCACGGTCGTTTCAACACATAGCCGCGGTGGTAGAGTGGTTTAACACCTGTCCTGTGTGGAAGGACTGTCGCGACTTCGAAATCAGTGTATGTTTCTAGTTGTAGCAAACATGGGTTTGAATTCCATTCGTGAATATTTTTTTCTGACAACCGGAGACTGAACCAGCCTGAAACTTTTTGAGACGCACGAAAATATTCATATCCCAACAGTTTTACCGTTAAGCCTGCTTTTTGCTTCAAGACAATAGATATTTAGTGCCATGCCACGTGTCGTAAACTGATTAATTTTGTTTTATTTATGACGTTGCCATGTTACAACTTAAATTGAATAGCGGTAATAAATGGCAGATGAATAATAAATAACCTTCCGACTATTTCAGCTTTTGCGGAGTTAAAATTCCAGTTACAATTATTTTAGTAACACGATACGTCATTTTTACAAAAGAAACCTAATACTGTTGTATCAAAATTGAACCTAAAGCGAACATCAGTCAAGTTTCTAAAAGTCCATTTCTGGCACATAGGCCTGAGGTGAACCATTGTGGAGAAGCTATCGTGGGGAGAACACTTTTTAGAGATTTTTTAGCAACCAGAAAATAACTAATACCTAAAACCTTATCACAAGGATGTGACTGTTCCGACTGTAGTGTTAAATAAAAGAATAAGCGTTTACTAATACTATAATAATTGGCAAAGGAAAGTCTCCAGGACAATTTACCATTATTATTTTGCAACGGTGAAAATTATAAAGAATTCTAATTATCACAGTAAAAGGGTAAAGGATTGTGGAATACTTGACAAATTTAGTTCATCTCCAAAATATTGGAATTGGACTATTCAGACCAAAATCTCCATTAACCAATCACAAACCAAAACAGCTCGACAATTGGCCTCGCCCAAAACCCTACTAGATATTTGAACAGAAATATAAAAATGATTTAATACGAAATCATTATTTGAAAAAGATTGTTTTAAAAAATAGCCTCCTAAAGAATCTAAATGAAACAAACAGATCAGTGGGGCATAAAGATTGTGATCGTCTGTGATTAGTTAATAATGAATAACCGCAGATTTTTTGAATTTTAGGTCCATTAATTTATCACATTTGATAGTAGTGTTCTCACCTTCAAAACAATTTGGTCTTGAAAATTGTAACAGCTTTATTTATTCTTGAACAAAGTTCAGCTTCTAGTCACTTATTCAAGCTGTTCAGCAGTCTTTCAACAAATATTCATTTATTAGCAACAGCAGCGGTCAATTGGAATCCACAAAAACTAATTAAAGTTACTAGGTCAAAATCGTTGCGATGAAGTGCATGTTTTGACCAATCTTACCCCCACTGATAAATTATCAGGTTTGTCAAAAATCAGCTCCATATTTTAATGTAATCACAAACACGAAAAAATTGTTTATACTGGTACAAATTTATAGATTATACAGTTGCAAATGAGCTATTGCGACGCGTTTCAACCTTGCTCAAGGGTCTCATCAGGCAAAAAATGCTGCATTTGTGCTTTTTAGCCCAACCCTTTACTCTGGCAAACTTGCCCGTATTTGGAGTTGTACTGCAGGTTTTGATGTAATTACTTATGCGCTTGTAAAAAAAAAATTTTTTTTCATAGCTGTGCTTACCTGACTTTTTGGAGACTTTCTTTTTATTTTTTGCCTGACGAGACCCTTGAGCAAGGTCGAAACGCGTCGCAATAGCTCATTTGCAATTGTATAATCTATAAATTTGTACCAGTAAAAACAATTTTTTCGTGTTTGTGATTGCATTAAAACATGGAGCTGATTTTTGACAAACCCGATAATTTATCGTTGACTGCCTTGTGAGCGACCACTTTGTGTAGGTGATGATTGATTGATTGGTGCATCTTTATCCTCCTATCACGAGAAAGCGACGGTGCGCTATATTTTGGACGAATCCGCACCCGCTTAGGAGTTTTAGGAGTTTTGGTCCCCTAAACTTTTGAGAATTTGGCAAGTTCTCACGAAATTTTACCTCCACTGAAGTTATAAAAATTTGTTACTCTATCACCACATTTTCTATTTTAGAAAACTATGTTGAAAACACGATGTACCAGTCGTGTACTTTTTGATATTATCTTTTAGAAGCACAATCTATTACAAAAGTAGCATAAAGTAGCAAAAGAAACATTTTTGTGTGGTGTCATGAAAAAACAAAATTTCGGAAATGTAGATTTCCAAAATCAAATTTTATTTAACGAATTTGAGGTCTAAAAATGTATAAAATATGAAAATTACTAATTAAGCATTGAATATACAATTTATTGCATTGAAATCGATGAGACCAAGAAACCGTTTTATCAAACCAAAAAATAGTTAAACTTTGGTGAATATTAATGCAGGAAGTTCATAAACTTTCCAAACAATTTTGAAGAAAATATTGAAATTTCTGAACAAAGCCAGTTTATTTGCAGTTCTCTACCGCAGAACAAGATCAGCTGTATAAACTCTGCTCCAATTGATTTGCTAGTCAGCAAGAGCTACTTTCTCCTGTTCAGTCAGTTTACCATTACAGAAATGCACATTTAGCAGCCCGAAAGGTGTGCAACAGAAGTCAAAAGCCAAATGCAAAACACGTATTATTTTTCACTGTGATGCAATACGGGGACTTTTTGTTGTTTGTGAGTGAATAAAAGGCTAAATTTCCTCAAGATGATGTTATCGATTAGTACCGAAAAAATCACTGAAAAGACTTTATCTTTTATCTTGGTTTAAAAGGTGTTTTTGTGGAAATACTGACCATGTAAGGTTAAAGATGTAGCTGATAAACAACGATTATTACCTATTAAATTGATAAGATTATTACCTCATAATTTCTATTTATAGTTTGTTAATAAAGTTATTGTGACCTTTTTATGAATGTGTTAAGATTTGTTCAGGAAGTTTATTTACCTTCAATTTTTTTGAATTCTGTTTCCAACCCAAAAACGAAGATGTAAAACTTACTATTACATACCAAGTACTGCACACCAGCACCTTGGTTCAACCAAAATCGCCATCCCATAATGATTTCGCAACGAAGATAGTATTGACTATATTGTTCTAACGCAAAAGTTTTGGAAATAGCTAATTATACAGTGTATCAATAATAAATTCGCGTTAAGTAATACAGAAAAGAGCAAACTGTGAATAGCTTTAGGCTAAGATTACCTCATAGGTGACCAATAATAATTAGTTCTTTGTATACCTTTACCTCTAAAGTAATAATTAGTTATTCTTTTAAGCACATACATGGTTAAACCTATTACAAAAAAGTATGATAATGACAAATTATTACGTAGTTCCAACCACATCAGCGCTCGAACTGAAAAAACAAAAATCTTAATGAATCATAATTTAACGAAGCTCAAAGGTTTTACGCGGGCTTAAGTTATTTGATGCAAATATTTTTGTTGTTTCGCATTTTTAGACAAAAGTTTGCTCGGTATGAGAGAAGACAGTACGGTACACTAACTGTTTATTTTCCTCGTCAGTAGTCACTTATAACTACATCTTGCAGTAAGTTTCCATGAAGGTAAAAATTTAACAAAAGCATTTAACATAATTTTCTGCAAGCCCAATCTACACAACAGCTAGTATTTTTTCTCCATAAACATTGAAAAATAAAATTGTTAAAAAATTGACACCGGTACTGGTTTCAAACGCTTATTAAAAAACTAACAATTCTAGCTAATCAAGTTGTGGAACTAGAGCAAATTCAGCCTACTTTTTATGAGAAGAATTACGACACCATTACATCATTAAAAAATTTTTATAAAAAAGTACTTAAAAATTGAAACTTTGCTCATATTATACTGACATGTAGAAGTTCAAGAAATAGCGTAAAAGAACTGATAACAATCTCAAACATTATAGCAAGGTCGTTAAATGTAATTTAAAACTAATTTTCACCGATCAAAGTTGAAATAAACTTCAGTAAATACGGAACCTTAACGAGAACTAAATAGCAAGGTCAACCCAAATAGATAACAACAAGCAAGAAATGAAAATTTTGAAAAGTACTCTTGAATGTCCGATAATGCAATAATAAGTTAACGCTTGTTAGATACGCACCACACAGCATCACAATAATGCTTTATACATGGAAATAAGATTCATTTAACGTCCAATTTTGAACTGGAATGCCAAAACTTCATATCGAGGAGAGGTTTTCTGAAAAACTTAGATTTTTTACAAAGAAAAAAGGTCAAAATGTAATATGAAGTAAATTGTGAATATCAATAGGAGAACAAAACAATGACGTGCGTTAACTTCATATAAATTGCACATTGCACAACCAACAAGAAAAAAAAGTAATGATGTTCATGAAAGTGATATCTCCACCTACACACTGCCTCAGAATGAATTTTGAAGCTTTTTGAACTCTTTGTTAGGCGATGTTAACTGCAGTTCGTAATATCAACAATAAGAGAAAACAACTCACTGACTACAAAATTGTGTTTTAAGCTACATGAAAATCCTTTTACTGCGACGGAAAGATTAAAAATTGCTGAACAGTTGCGCTTTTGAAAGCATGTATGACTGCAGGCAATAAAACTCTTTGATCCGTTGGTTTTTCATTCTGCTACTGGCTCCTTTTAAATCACCGCAATTTTATTGAACTCCGCCCTAGCTGGTGACAGGAAAACAGTTTCAACAAACACAGCTTTCTAAGTTCCCACGGCATTAAAAGGATTACAAAATAATTCAAGGATACAAGGAAAGTATCACAAGAAAAAATTGAATCATAGCTTATCGTCAAACTTTTAAAACTTCTTACCGGTACCATTATTTGAAAAAATGACGTAATCGTCAATTGTGAATCAAATTATTCATGTTTAATCATTTCCGTTTTTAGATGATCTCAATTCACTTACGACAAAACAAATGGGTAGATTTTTAAAGGGATGCAGCAATGGATTTACTTAGGGAGGATGGGATTTAACGCTTTTAGTTGTGGAACTGACTTTAAATCATTTAGTTAGACATGTTCCATAACTTCAATTTCACAAAATGGTGACAATTAGTCTCAAATCTGATCCATTCAATAAATGTGTTTTTTTGCGCTAAGGCGAAGTTAAATGTATGTTGATGAAACTTTTGTTATCAATCAGGAAGTTTCTCTTCCCTTTGCTCAATAATACCAATGTCAAATATTTCTACGGAAAGATCGTACAGTGAGATTTTATCTGTATTCTGATCAAAAAGTCGTTTCTCGTTAATTGCTGTCTAGAACTAAAACAAAACTAGTTTCATCTTACACCAAGAAGGTTATTCTAAATAACGATGACGTCACTGACTATTACATCATCTTTAATTGAAATGCGCTTGCGAAGTAACTGTTTTTATAGCTCAGCGGAAAACAGTCACAAAACCGTATTCCATAAAATGTGAGAAAAAATAGTTTACTCCTACGTGTCAAATTCATAACAAACAATAAAATTCTGACCATATTCCAAAATAAAGCTTTTCTAAATATAAACTTGTCTCTGGTGCATAAACATTCCTTGAAATGTATTTCGAAACCTTATTTCATTTGCGGCTGTCCCTCATTCGCCTCTTCCTTCGTTATACGTCTTCTCTTCCTCCCGGAGGACAAGCGAGTAGTTTGAAAGACCTTGACAAAGCTATTAGGTCATTGCTGAGAACAATATATATGATACCCTGAAGACGGGAATAATTTTTCTGAGTTCTGACATACAAAATGAAAGAAGAAAAACCGTAATGTACTTTTAAATCGTTGAAAGAAAAAAAAGAAATTTAGGTGAGAGGATATCATAATTTCGCTTGGTTTGTGAGTTGTTTTTTTGTGCGCATCAAGTAAGACCAACAATTTGTTTTGGTGTAGTTTTTTTAATTTTGCAGTACTGAGTGAATTTTCTACAGTATTTTGATACACATTAAAAGGGAGAAATTGATGAGTGTAAATGTTCAGTTTTGTTCACCAACATTTCTAAATTACAGGTGTAACTGCTTTTACGACATGATAAACTATAGTGATCAAAGAATTAGGATTAATCGGACAAATTACTAACCAAACAAGCTGGAACACGTTAGGAAAGGGTTTGCTCAGCTGAATAACAACTGTATACAAATTTCGACTTTTTAACGCAACTAGAAAACCAGATTTACACCAAATCGCCATGAAGTAAAGCTGACTAAATTCGTTTGTTTCATTACACTGAGCAATCTTTTTTTTATCTTATTTTAGACCTAAACGCACGAGTATAAGCAAACGTAACAAAGTTCCATTTAACTGCCAAACCTTTTCTGCGTTAAAAATATTGAGATTGTGCATTGTACAACCATGATGCGAAACTAAAATAGAATTTACGTGACATTGCCAAGGACACAGTACTAACTGATTCATTCAGAAAATTTAGAAGTACTGGAACACAGTCCGTATAAATCTCTGTCAGCAAAAACACACGTAGAGTATGTTTGTAATGTAATTTGTGTGTTGGTTGACCACAAAAAGATTCCCAATAAACTTTTCTCATACCTGCCAAACATGACTCTTGGAAAAGACAAAAATATCTTAGATTTGCAAAAAAATTGCCTGAAAGCTTTAAAGTAATAAAACAAATATATGACACTCGAACAAATACCACGGGCTTTAATTCTATTTTACGAGGGCTTGTAAATAAGCAAATATGACAAGTTGAAAAAGGGCTTGCAAACGGAAATATTTTTGGTCTGCAAGCAATATTAGACTTAGCCGTCTTTTTTCATGAAACAATTCAGACCATAACAAACATGCAGACAATATTATGACGTGATAGTGTTGCAGTTCACAAAAAAAAATCAACAATACAGCATAATCTTGCCACTATAACATTAATCCAAAAACCTACGAACTTTTTGGTCAAGCCAGAGCAAACTTTGATTGAAATACAAGACTATGACATCATACCCAAAACTGTTTCTCTCTTACGCGCTAAGCCTTATATCAGCCACAACTTAATTGAAAAGCAGCTCATTTTTGAAGCATGGATCAATAAAATATTTATGAAAACGGTCTTTGTCACCTTTTTCTACGACGAAGCTAGAGCGCGAAGAATAGGCTTCTGTAACGAAACAAAGGCTGAGATACTGCCTATAAGTCACTGCACTGTTAGTAAAAAGATGTTCAGAACGGTATCAATACGGTATTTCAGTATTTCATGACCAACTGTTTGGGCTTGGGAAAAATAAATGCTGGCTTTTGCAACCGCTATACTAACAGAGAGCAAAACTTTTACAAATGTTTGCATTACACAAGCATAATCCAAGATCATGAACATTATTGGTTGGATGGACCTAAAACAGAACTGATAGATCCCTGGATTACAGTGCAACTAGCACCATCTGGGGTGATGTAGAGCGTAAAACCAAATGCGAAAACATACAGTTCAAAATGCCTTTGTTTGCCCACTTGTCGCAAGCTTTTCAGCGACTGAAAGCCATCAAAAGTTAACAAAGAGTGAAGCGTCAAAACACTTAGCAGGTCTGGGGCGACCTTAGCTGTGTATGTAGAACCTTTGTTGAGTTAAGCCACTCTTAGTGTGCTTCAACTTATGACGTTGATTTATGCAAAAGTGTAAAGGTTATAATGATCTCATCTGTTTGAATGTTAAATCCGTATATAGTATTATGGTACCTGTTGACAAACCTTTATCAGCCAAGCTATTTAGTAAGGCTAAGAAAACTGACAACATTAGTAGTATAGGTTTGCAAACAAAAATAATCTTAATTCGCCAAGTTGCGTAGGCTAAGAGACAGCGAAGTGATCTTTTGCTACTGGAGTCAACAGCCACAAGGCTTCCAACAAACCTTTTTAATGCTGAACGCCAAGCTGTGAATATCTTTCTTGATTATGTTTGGTTTGACCAGACCAGGAATCGAACGCGGGTCTATTGTTTCAGTTGAACGTTCCATCCTCTACAGACCAATGGTCGGTTGCAAAGCTGACTTATCGCGATGAATTTAACATGGGATTTTATACTTCATATACTCAGTGTAATTAGCCAAGCCACATGTTTTTCGAACTTTAGTGCTGTAATTGTAATTACATTTTATTCACCATGTTGTCTTGGTTTGAAGACAGCGAAGGTACCTTTCGGTTTGAATTAATCAAATAAGCGCTATGGATGAGCTGCATTGTCATTCACAGGTAATCATTCATTTTGACTAAGACCAACTAAAAGAAACTTAACACCAAACAATGAAGTAAACCCTGACCACCTATTGAGAAGGGAGAAGACAATTAGAAAAAAGCGGTTAATCTTTTAGCCTGAAAAGATAACTACCAGTGATTTATTCAAAAATTGACCCAAAAAGGAAGCTCCAATGCGATTATAGCAATTACGTGCCATCTGCTTCTAAGTGAGAATATTTAGAACAGAGATAAGTTTATCTAGAACATACAAGCCCACTATTCGTTTCAGTGCAAACTTAGCGTATAAATAAATTAAAAAAACAAAGTTATATCCGCAAATTTATAATGGTTCTCAAACGACAAGAATTTCCAAACGAGAGCAAGAATTTCTTTTCCAGGAACCTAGGGAGGATTTTTATTAGTGCGTATTATACTTTTGCATATACACAAAGCCACAAATTCAGTTTATACAGTAACTCATTCGTGTTCTCAACCAAAACACAATATTGCAATTTTCATCTTTTTTTAGCTTATTACAGTAAACAGACGTCTTAAACATCGTTACCAAACAAAACACTTGTGAAGGTGCATATTGTGACACAATTGCAATAATAGCTACACATAGCCTACTTCGTTATCTTTCTCAATAATTTACAGGTTCCCTTTGTGTTGACATAAGCTCGTTGGTTATTAATTATAATTTTATCACCTTATATATTAATAGCTCTTCAAATTTGCGGTCACACACTCTCTGTCACGAAATGCAGAATTAAATTTGCAAGGAAAATGTCAAGCAACTTCAACTACTTCTTCATAATGCTGATAAACTGACATTTTGAGGAGGAAGGTGTTATGTGTACAGCATGAAAATTGGCAAATATATCATTTCCATGGGTTACTTTTATAAATATAATTATTAAGTATATAAATTGGGTTCCTATTTATCAAAAAACTAGAGGCAGTCCTGAACACATTTTGTTTGGCACAAAATTCACATATACGTAATGCAAATATGTACGAATTCTGTCCAACAAAGCTCTAGTTATGACCATTTCCTCTTTCGAGGCAGGTAGGAGAGTTTATTTTCACGGTAGGATCGCCTTAAGGGCAGGGCCTCAGAGAGAAAATTTTCCAGGGGGTACGAAGGTCGATACCGGGCCCCCACTATTGGGCTCCCCAAGCCTGATCGGGGCCCATGCCGTTAAATCATTTATTGTCCGATGGGTGTAGATCTTCATTTAAAAGTGAGGGGATAACGATATTCGCATACTATTAGGATTTATGAAAAACACAACTAGACATAAAATTGGTTTAAATTCAGCTAGGGGGTCTGGGGGAGCGCTGTGAGCTCCCCCAGTGAGGTCCGGGACAGAGCCCCTGAAGCTTTAGCACTTTTTATGTTTCTCGAGAGTAAAATACAGCATTTGATCAACATCTCAGCACCAAAATTGCTTAAATTGACAAGCAGAAAACGTGATATACATGAAAGAAAGTGGGGGATGATGACATTGACACAATATTATACAATATAATGACTTTAATACTGCAAATCCAAATATTTTACTGATGAAAGTTTTATCAACTTGGCTAGTCGGATAAAATATTCCCCAGCCAAATTTTTATTACCTTGGCAATAAGTTTATTTGTTAATATTCGGGTAATATACCACTGCCTCGATTGAGCTACAGGCTAGATACACATAGAAGGCAAATAAGGCAGGAGCACAGATAGTGTGAGTTACTTAATGATAGTAGTATAGTATGTCAACTTTGACTCCGCTCTCTGAGGTTGAAATGCTTTTGGGTCTCTGGAAATATGGGCTCTCGTACATTGTTATACCATAGGATTAGGGCTCTCAAGTCAGAGAGATGTAACAAAACGTTAATTTCGGTGCAAGTGTATGGCTTTTGATACATTTTCCTCTTTTTTTAATCAAATCGGCCACTAGTGGATGCCTTAAAGGCTGTGTAGCAAAAAAAGCGACCATTTACCAGTACTGAATAGGCTGAGTAATATTTTTGCTGTAGGCAAGTTTGATTACGGTGTTATGGTGCGATACCAAAACTTAACGCGGAAACCTGAACTCTTCCGGGCCCCCCCTAGGCCCTGGCTCAGGTACGATGTACCCCCTGAATCCCCCTCTCGCAGGCCCTGCCTAAGGGGGATATCAGCTGGTGGTATGCTGTGCATAGAATTGGCGGACTGCAACAGTAATGGAAGGACTGACTGGTATGCCTTGAATATAGAATGGTGCAACACAAACGCGATCTCACAAGTTAAATGATCCGACAAAATGTGTTCAAATTGATCATTGTAGCGTGGAATTGTAATAAGACATACGATTTTTAACAGACTGTAGTGTTTATTTAGCTAAAATATTCCATTGTGTGAAATCACCATATAAGGCAACAACATAGATTTTCTATCCACTTCAACTTTAGCCAAATAGCCACTGGGCAAAATGCTGGTATGCAGTCATTCCAGAAATATACTGAAGCCAGGCAATAGTTAGCAATATCACAAAATGCGGCACTTTCATGGCAATTTGCTATATCTGTGCAGTTCTCCGTTGTAAGCACTAGCGTACAAGTCAAAATAATAACCCAGCTTGGGTTCATTTTTTCGCCAGAAGTTTCGGTCAAATGTCCACATTTGGATATAATTTTTCGGTCGTTTTCACTATTTCAGGCATAATTCTAGGTCTTGAATGCATAATGTTGCCAATTTCTTCGGTCATGTTGACCGAATTGGCCAATTTATTGTCGGTCATTCACCTAAAATTCACGTCAATGACCGACAAATACCCAGCCAAAAAAAAGCAATCAAGAACATAGCTTACATTTTGAGTTTGCCTGCTAACAGCAGAGCTCTGGGCACTCTGGCCGCAGCCAACGTCAGAGACCATGAGGCATGTGAGTTTTGTTAAAAGGCAAACATTTTCGTGTCGAAACGTTTTGCTTTGTAGCGTTGCCAACAGGTAAAGGCGCGTGAGGACCAGTCGTGGATACCACATACGGGGCCGGATTTACACTGTACGGGACCCTGGGCACTTATGGAATTTTCGCTGTACTATCATGCCAAATGTACTGTAGGTGAAGACCAAAAAAAGGTTTCCATAAAAAAGAGGGTCTTCCTTACAAACGCGAGGTTCCTGGCACAGTGGCATTTGGTCATATGGTAAATCCAGCTCTGACCACATACGAGGGGAGTAGTTTTGGCCAGGGGAAAAACTACATTTCTCCGCAAATTGTGTTTTTAGCCGAAAAACTTTCATTTTTACCAAAAATTCGAGCTTTCAAAAAAATATAAATCAAACAAACGTCTAACTCACTTCAAAAATATGTTATGTTTTAGATATTCTAATTGTACCAGTTATTCTTTTTTTTGGGGTGGGGGGGGGGCGGGGGGTAAAGTCATTTGCTGGAAAATTTCTCAAGAGCAGGGAATAGGTATAAAAGTTAAAATACCTGCTACTACTTGGCTATACACAATGGCTACACTTCATAGCACAGGTCGGATTTTGCTTTGTTTTTACAGCAACAGCACAGCGTCCCCCTCTACTGCTAAGTTAACATTGGCATGAGTATAAAAACAAAAGAGAACTTACCATTTCTGATAATAAGTATTGAAACTTGGCGTCTAGGAGAGATGTGTTTTCTCTTGTTGAAGTTTTAACTGCTCCTGTTGAAACCTTTCGTGGTATAACAGCTGCAGCGCTTGGTAGTACTCTAATTTCCCTTTTTGGCTTCGTTTTAGTGCTTCCATAAGTTTTTTGTATTTTACGACAATTTTCTATCAATTCGTCAGAGCTTTTTAAAAGACATTCAGGAATTTTTTGGTCTAATTTCGACAAAAATTGAACGTGGGGATCGATCGTCATCTCGTCGATATCATCGGATATTGAAGATTTTCTGCGGGAATTCATGCTTTCTTCTTCGGCAGAATTATTCTCCGAATCACCGATCGCGCTGTCATCGTCTCGTTTCGAGTAAAAATCTGTATCTTTCCACATGAGATTCAAATTAAATCGTGATACTGCTAATGGTAACAAAACAAAACAGCCTAAATTAAGCAAAAGCAGTAATAAAAAAACTATAAAGTGCTTCAAAACCAAGCTAGATCTAGCAGCTCTAATTTACTATCACCTCACAAGTTAAACGCCTTGCCCGTACGTCTCAGCTCCGTCACCTTTATCTAACAACTGTCAACACAATGACGTAACGTTATATTCGACGGGGGACGAGCAGCGGCACGGTAGCGGTCGATAGCTCGCTCGCGCTTTAGCGGCTGCCATTTGGACGCAAATAACGGAAATCTTGTCTGGAAGACAAACTCAACCAGGCGTGAAAGTTGCCTGGAGCTTTGGAAACGTCGATTACGTCACCAAAGATGCAAAAGCTCGTCAAAGTCATGACCTTGCTTTCTGCATTCGCATTCACTTGTGTATTTGTGACACAATAAACCAGATTGGTCCAAAATGCTTTGTTTTTGTTTGCTTCGACTGACTCGTTTCGAGGAATTAGTGTGCAATAATTGTAATTGTAAAATTTTTTGTTTTTTAGTGCAAATTTTTTGGTTCTGTTTTGCAGCTATAAAAAGCTCAGAAAATTTGGGACGTAATGAATGCTCTTGTAAAATGACGACCCCCTAAGGCCCTTATATCTCCATTTTTTTAGACTCCTTGCCAAACAGAGACCAAAAATCCCGCAAATAATGTAAAAGCCGGAAGTGTAAACGCTTATACCAGCTTCATGACTATTAGAATATTTTGTGATTTTTAGGGAAAAATGACTGCGATTGGTTCAAAATGCTTTGTTATAGTTTGAAAACATAATATTTTAGCTCAAAGTGCGGCAAAAAATAAAGCTACTCTAGTTATGTAACACCAGTCTTTCAAAATGAGATTTCAAGTGGAAAATGTTCTTGAAATTGCTGCCTCTAAGACCACTTGAGACGCAGCGCCAGAGCACCATTGTGAGGTAATTTTCTTTCCAGAGTCTAAAAGTTTTTGTAACAAACAAAAAATTGGGTTATGTCTATTATACAGCATATTTTTTGCTTTTTCTCATCAGATATTTTTTATTTCAAAATGTACTACGGCACCTATTGCTGAAAAAACACTCCTTCTCGACATCTTATCTATTGAAATATAACCCATAGCGTGGCTCAACGTCCACATAATGAAAATATATGTATAAGTTTGTTATGTTGTCTATTGCTGAAGAAATAAGTCCCCGGCTTCGTAAATTAAAATTTTGGAAATGGTTTGGTTAATGCCCAGATAAAATTAGCGTTCGAAAAATCATGCGTTATGCACTTCATTTCTTACTTTATCAAAAGAATTTATATAAGTGGCCTTTCTTATTCCCATACTCATTTTAGCTTTGCTGTGAAGCACTTTTTTAAAAATCTATTTAACATTTCTAGCCTTTTCTCTGCGTTCTAATTGCCAAACATGTAAGCCCTTTCTGCAAAACATCTCTCCTTTCCGCAAACCTAATTGAAAAAACTACAGTGTGTTAGACAAGCTTATCTCTGCTGTCAAGTACTCTAACCGTTGTGATGGTCTTATGCCGAAAAAATTGAGCAAAATGCAGCATTTTTAGCAAAATTCGATGCAAAATTCATCTGCTTGAGGTCATTTTTTAGCAGAACCAAAATATGAAGGTTTCCATCTGCTGCTGTTAGCAGACACAGACAATTTTGTGAAGTCATAATCGGATAAAGCTGCTCTTCTGAAAAGCAGCGATGAAAGATCTTTCATTGTGATCAATAAACAATTATGAAGCTATTACAGATGAGAAAACTCATTAAATCGAATTTAGATCACATAAGCTAAACAAAAATGATCAGAATAATCCTATTCCGCTATAACGATGCTCAAAAATAGCCAAAAATTTTGTGAAAAATGGACTAGACTCGCTGGTATCAGATAGTGTGACCTTGCCATAAATAACATTTGATTATTTAAAAAAGAGGTATGTACTGTAGTTGTAGTATTTGTTGGTGAGAGAATGCATGAATCCATATCAACAAAAGTTCGGAATGTTTTGTTACCCCTTAGACAAAATGAGACAAGACCTTACGGTGTGTGATATCGAACTGACCAGCTAATTTACTTAGAAATAAATTTACTATCCTATTTGCATTGTTACGATTTTGAGACTTACGGGTAACATGCAGTTCATTGTAGTTTTACTTCGCTTCGATATTAAAATTATTACGTGTTTCATTGGTTAAAGTAGACTCGAAGAGGTCGAAAGTCGAAAACTAAGGGCGAATTTACACAATACACTTTTTTTTTAGAAGAACAGTAAATTTTGAGTTGAGGCTGGATGTTCTTAATTTTTTGGCAATTTTTAGCCTCATTTGTATTTACTTCGTTCTTAAATTTCGAGAGCATCGATGTCAATTACGAGACCATGTTTGTAAAATTATTTCATTCCTAATGCTCTATCTGCTTGAGTAAACGCTTTTTTTGCTGTTTTTGCAGCATCGTGAAATTGCGAAAGCGAAAAAGCGAGCATTTTCGTTTGAATGAGAGCCAAAAAATTTTTAGTAGCCAGCGCAGTGCGCAACAGCACTCTGTAGTCTCAGAATTGTTGCAATATTTGCTGTAAATATCAGAAAATCACTCAAATTTTGTCGTTTTAAATCGGTACAGAATTTAGTTTCTTTTTTGATTTGAAATTTAGTCTTTTTCGGTTGTTCTTAATATTTTTTTTCTGAGGCTTGCATTGTTCTTAATTTGTTCTTAAATTTTGAGCAAATATGATCCCCGTGTTCTTATAAAATTGTTCTAAAAATAATCAGTGTATCCATTTTTCGTCCGCTTTTGTCCGTTTTTGCTTCTCCATAAAAAACTATGCGCTTTTTTGTGAGCATTTTAATATGTCCATATCCACACAAACCAGACAGCCGCATACTAGACAAAGTTTTTCCGAAAATTTTGTCTTGCAAAGGGGTGCCGGTAAAATTCTATTTTGAAATATCGCTCTTATTCTTCATACACAAAATTTTGAGCAGTATGTAACAGTCTACTTAGTGCGGATAAAGACTTGTAAAAATGCGAACGAAAAATCTAATTCTTTTTTAGGGAGAAGCAAAAACGGACAAAAGCGGACCAAAAACGGATACTGTGTTACTCCACGTTAATGCTCCCGCTCAAGATACCAAGCTCGATCAAATGTAAACCATAGTAATGGTCTAATGGAAGAATCAAGTTACAACTCTTGTTTAAAATTATGTCTACAAGTTGAAACATGAAGCATCAAATTCAATGAAAGAAATCAATTACTAATGAAACTGAGACAACTAGCGTTTAAATCACATTATAACATGGCGATATTGAATTGAAGGTTGGTATATGGTTAGAAAGATTTACAATTGATAAAAAAAAACCCGGCGATCTACGACAATTACATCCGTAAAGTAGCCAGATATCTTAACTGCCCTGAGCATTGAACCGTATACAAACATTGATGACATCATAGTAGGTTTAAATTACAAAACGAAAACAAAGTCTTTTTCCCACGTTTCATCGCCTTGTGTACAGGAAAATAAAACAACAAAGCAAAGCAACATATTAAAAATATGACCAGTGCCTTTGATTAAGAAAAAATGCTATTGTGTTCTAATTGAAGAACAGACGAATCTTAATTGCGTTATATTGCGCAAGACCTTTCATCCCTGTACGTGTTCCCTCCATCAGAGCATAGGACAAAACTTTAATAAAATAAACTTAAAGTTTTGCCTATGCAGAAAAGTTTAGTTGTAGAATGAGACATAGATACGGGTACACTCTTTGCATAAGAACAATGTTATAGAACACGAGGCTCATTTTTACTCAACATTTAAGGACAAACTAAGAACAATGTCAGCCACAGCATGAAAAATAATTAAGAACAAGGGTCATATTGAAAAACCAAACATCAACTTTAGCTGTGCAGTATTTTTTTTTTTTTTTTGTTGTCCCTGTTGATTTGTCTAAACTCCATTTTAGCAATCATGATTAACAGCAAAACACAGCTTTTAACCTGCAAGAATGAATTTAGGTCACTTCAATTTCAATCCAGCCAGCCTCACCCCAAAATTTACTGGTTCCTGAAAAAAAAAATTGTTCATGAAAATCAATTTTGCCTTAGTGTACTTTGAAAAAGTACTAGTGATGAACTTGGTGATGCTTTTATACTACTGATTGTGATCTTTGTCTTTATGCAATAAAGATCAACTTTGAGATGATTTTGTGTCCTGGTTTTGACATATCTGATGCAAACTGAAGACAAGCATTAGTCTATCCGTTGCGGTAGTCCAACCTGACGTCTTGGCTTGCAAACAAAACCTCCAAAAGGGTGCACTGTGTTACTGCTCAGTGGTTATATTGAGCTTTAGAGTAGACGCAGAGTGTCTGGTTTAAGGGGCTGAAGCTTCCCCCTTAGCCAAGTCACTTACAAAAATTATCCCAATTATGGCAATTTTTACACGTGTTTTGGAATTGAACAGTGACCACTAATATGTAAGGTAGGGTTAAACGGGCTGAACTTTCTTTCAATCTTTCAATTGGCTTTTCATTCTTTCAATTGGCTTCCAAATCTTAACAATTTCACATGGATCTAAAGAGTGCGCAATATTGCTAAAATGGCTATGTTTCCGAAAAATAAGTGAAATTGCCCACTTTGCCCTCAAAACCCGTTTATGATTTGATTTGCCAACGTTTTTGACACAAAAAACAATATCTGAATGACACAGAAAAATAGAAAGAGTTTAGCCGCTCTGGTTCAAGCTCCACTTTAACGAAATTCTTATTGGGAACCTGCCAACAGGTAATGCCAGCACACATACTACACTAGTTGAATTGTACACCAAATTGTGCTCATTTTCATATTTTTCTCCAAAGTAGTCATTTCAGCAATGGCTGAGCAGCTTGGACTAAGAGAAGTTAGTGTAGTTTATCAAAATTGTCCCTTATTATTTGTATGAGTAAGCATTAGTCATATCAATTTTCGTCGAAAAATATCGTCAAAATTTCGCAAAACAAAGATAAATCAAAGCTGATTTATCTAAACAGCAAAATCAAGTAGCATCAAATCAATAAAGATCAAAACTGAGATTTCTCAAAGGCTCGAAAAATAACATGGGGAAGATAATTGCCAAAATAAATATAAAACCGTTGGGTATTGATGAGTTAATTAAAAACCAACATATTGCTTGTAGACATTATAATTTAGATATTGCAAGCTAACCGACAAATATAGAGTAGGCTAAGAGCTTATGACTGAAAAACCTCCCTTGAGCAACAAATGTAGTTGCACAAAGAAGCGGTAAGGTTGTTAGTTTGTTACCGAATACTGATAACCCTAAATCTGACCAAGCCCAAGAAAAAATACTAACGGTGTCCTATACGGCAGCCCTGGTTTATATAACATGAGGCATGGCATGGCATGGCATGGCATGGCATGGCATGGCATGGCATGGTATGAAGTAGGCCTTCATTTGGGTATGCAAGCCTGGAACTGCTGAGAAGTTACAAAGATTTTTTTATTTATCTCCTTTGGGCTAAGCAGGCATAATTTCAAAAGTCTCGAACATTCCTTACCCGGTACCGATGTCGCGATGTCACATGTGCTTCGTGAATCCGATCTTGAGCAGTGCTTTTTGGCAATGGTGAGCGTTTATTCCACTTCAGGATTATTCCGATTTGAGCGTCTTGCCAACGTCCCATCGCATTGAGAAATTACTTTGGTCGCCATTGTGGCCAAATCAAGTCGAACCAGATATTTAAATTAGCATGAAGAAACTGCAGAGGGCCTTGTATCCAACCTATCCAGATGGTTGCTTTTTCTTCCAATGATCACCCCAGCTCTTGCTAATTAGTTCTTTTTCCCAATTTATCGCGCTTTTTTGCTTTCGGACTTGCACTTTTTGCCCATTCATTGCTTTTTAGATTGACAAAACAATCACGTTGCACGCAAATCACGCGCTTTTCATCTTATCTTACGTGTTTTTGCAATTCTGTCTTTCTCATTCTTCGTTTTGAAAGTTTTTTACACCAATACCAGGAACTACGAAATGCAGACAAGAAGATTATTTATTTTTGAAGAATTATTTGAAGCAAGCCTTCTCTATGGAGGGAGGAGCTTTAAAAATCAAATAAACATTGGCAAACATGCGTAATTTTTTTCTTCGAAGAAAAAAATCTGACATTTTAGCTTAATTGTTATAGGGAAGATTGCAATAGAGTTTCATGACAAAGAAAAATATGCTCCTGCACATAATTATAGAGTTTTGTTGTTTTTTTCTACCATGCCATTGTTTTTGTAGTGAAAATTTAAGAACAATCAGCCTCACCCCAAAAGTTACTAGTTCTTATAAAAAAAGGTGTTATAATGCTGTACAGAGGCTAGTTGCTACGACTCTCGACACCACCTGTCGGCTATTTTATGCAAACATCCTACACTAAACCATATTACACAGCAGACAAATAGACGGCAATGACAGTTTCCTGACTTGATTTTAACTTCTGGGACAATGTGATAGTGTAATCAGCAAAAGCTATACTAAAGTATATTCACTCCCAAAGTGCAAAATTTTTAATCTGGCCACCACATGCTTTTAACTTTCAAGCAATAAATATTTTAAAGTTCTAGACGTTTTTCAATTTTGCTGACTCACTTTTGCTTCAATATCTACCTGTAAAAGCCAGGCCCATCCAAGTTGTCAAGTCTACTTCCTTTTTTGATGGAGCTTGTTTTAATTGAGATATAAATATGATTGACTTTTAAATCTAGTACATACTGTTAGCTTGTTCATTGCTAAATAGAATTAGCTGCCCCAGACTAAATAGCAATACAAAAAATGTAATTTGAGTTTCATTTTCGTTATTTTCAGTTAAAAATTTTTTACAAGAACAATTTTATAAGAACTCGAGGCTTATTTTTGCTCAAAATTTAAGAACAAATTAAGAACAATGCCAGTTTCAGCCACAAAAAGTAATATTAAGAACAACCGAAAAAGAATAAATTTTAAATCAAACAAGAAACGAAACGGATTTAAAACTATAAAATTTAAATGATTTTGTTGCATTTACAGGCAAAATCGCAAAAATTCTGAGACTATATCAAGATGCCCGTCGGTCTACCACATACGATGGAGGCTTCACACTGATCTCTCAATGCTGAAATGCAAAGCAGGAAACCTCTGAATGCCAATTTTTGTAGTCTACCGTTTCAGTAGCAAAGCTTGAACCGTTAAAATTTTAAATCATTAAAACTTAAAATAACAATTCTGAAATTGTCCCAAACGAAAATTTTTCTCTGTTATTTAGTGCTAAGTTGTGCTGCAAACTGTAAACGGAACTATAATAACTAATAATAAAAAACAAAAAACTATAGATCATACAGTATACCGTCAACAGAGGCGTAAGCAATGATAAACAAAATACTTGATACTTTTCAAACTATTAAAAAAATTTAAAAGAAAGTAGAATGCAAAGTTCTTGTTTAAATTACAACACACGTTTGCTTACGTTTAATTCTCATCTCTCGTATCAATCTTTCCAACTTTTTGTGCCACAGTCAAATCACAAACCGTCATGAAAGGTTTGTGCTGTTTGTTGTTCGAAACTTTTTGTTTACCACAAAGTGAGTCGAAATAAATTAAGTGAGAATGCCTAACGCAGTTACTTTTAATTGTTATTTACACTATACTCCTCTATACACTTCACCTACTTTGAATTGATGTAAATTTTTCTAGTCTCTATTTTTAACGTCAATGTCCTGTCTTGGCCATCAGTACAGAAAAACGATTTTCTTCCACTTTGAAGCACTTGAACCAATAGTTGATACTTGAAGCAGATAAAGCGCTTCAATATTTACCAGTTACGAAAGTACAAGTACTCTAAGCATTTGGAGTGTAAAACATAAACGATGTGGTGAAAATAATTTCATAAAAAGATACCTGCCAGCTCTTTGCCTAGTTGCTGGGGCACTCAATAGCAAAGTATATGATCAATAAAGTTACGAACAATATCGGATTTGACTGCAACCCTTTTGCTATTTTTGTCAGTTTTTGACTTCTTACACTTTTCTCAGAGAAACGCAATTATGAAATCTTTTATTGACTTGAAAAAATATGCTTTTAAATAATTACGCTGCAATTTTGAGTAAACTTGCGTCTGTTACTTTTGCGTGAACTAATTTCTCTTTCTGGATAAACTTTCGTGCTACTAATTTATGCTGGATTAATTTAAGCTTCCCTAGTTGATACAGTAGACCTATAATTTTTAATTTTACTTGTTTGGAAAAATTGAAAATTTGAAAGTGCTTCTCAGCCGACTAAGCAATTTAGCCAAAAAAAAAGGAATTCCGTCATAGAATTACATTCAATTTCATAAAGATATACGCAAATACCTAATTACTATACCGTTTGGCTTGGAATCGTGTCCGAGTGCAATTACGCAAGCGTTTCTGAATACCCTGAGTTATTGGCTTTTACTTCAATCATTTGATAAAAATAGAAAATTTCCCAGAACTATTGTATCAAATGTAAATTGAAAGTGCTTTTTTGATTCTACTGCATAGAACCGCTGCGTATTTGTGCAATTAACGCGTCTGATACGCTATTTGGTCGAATGGTGATGCTTTTTCTCTGGAACAAAATGTCTGGTATTTAATTCCCAAGCCGGTCAAATCGGACAGAATAACCGTCGGTTCGCCACCGCAGCGACATTTCTTCGAAAAAAGCTGTATTTCCCGCAGGCGCAATCACGCGGAGATGGGCCCTGCCAACCAGAGTTGTAAGTCGGGCCGGGCTTTTCGGGTCGGGTTCGGGCTTGATATACGTACTTGACTTGTATTTTCGCTTTTTAGGTGCTATAAAAGCTAAATTGAAATAACTTTGCAACACTGCAATGACACCTTTGTTTAAACAAAAATACGATTATTATTACACAATTGTTATTATTACGTCACAATTTATCAGCAATGAGAGTTTCATTACGACCAATAACGGTACACAGTTTTAGATCTGATCTAGTTTTCGGGCTTTTACGGGCCTAGTTTTGGCTTCAAATAACTTTGTGGGTTTGGGCTCGTACTTGTCGGCCTGTTTTCATTTCTGCCGCCGACTCTTTAAACGTTTTGGCGTAATACAGCGAGTATGATGAAAGATTTGATTTCTAATAAAGTAATGGGCGCAGATACATTCTTCAGTA
Source organism: Trididemnum nubilum (assembly GCA_963965965.1). NCBI lineage: Eukaryota > Metazoa > Chordata > Ascidiacea > Aplousobranchia > Didemnidae > Trididemnum > Trididemnum nubilum. The sequence goes on from OZ014479.1 coordinate 37,553,489, forward strand.
TTTCCATAGCAAGTCTCCAAAACAGTTATTGAAAAGATAAACCGACAAAATGCATTCATTATTGGTTGATTTAGACTAAAACCGAAGAGACACAAAATAAGGACTATAAATTGCGCTTAAAATTGCGAATAACTGATGCAATTCAAGTGAAAAACTGTTACAGCAGTTTATTTAAAAATTACACAGTTGATTCTAGAAGAAAAAGTAGTTAATTTGATGGAAACACTGCGCCTTGACATTAAATGAGTCCCTGCGTTAGTTAAAACGAGGACTCTTGTCTATCTATCTAGAAATAGAATGTTTGATTATTTCATCAATTTTCTGACGTACGATTGTTAGTTTTATTCTTATTCTTATTTTTCTTTCTTATTGCATTGTAGATAATATGCTACATTATGCTTTCACACGAACCAAAAATTTCTGTTCCAAATTATTTACTAATACATCATCACCACATGTGTTTCCATAATTTACTTACTGTGCTGACTCGCAAAGAAATTACTAATCTCAAAATGCCTTAAATCTGTGCTTGAATTTTAGTTAACCACATTAATATCAATAATAATATCCTATAATTCTTAATATCATCGCTAGTGAATACTTAAAGGTAAATGACTTTCGGAAATTGCCTATAAAGCTATTTGGCAATGCTTGATTAAATGGCAATGTATTTAAGTTCAACTTAAAAACAGCGTGACTTGATTTATGGTCTAGTATATCACTGTCTCAGTCACTCAAACGCAAAGGTAACTTAAGGTGGTTTGGTCTTGAAATTGCAAATATTAGCACAGGAAATAGAGTAGTACGGCTGCATGTTGCTTCTCGATCTTTGCAGAGACTGCAGCTATGGACCATGCAAACAACTTGAGTCTCTTTTGCATTTGTGTTTCCAAAATCCAAAGAATTGAATAAGTGAAAATTTTTGGAACGCGAGATAAAATCGAGTCAATTTGCGGTCTTAGTCTTATTTTTGTGCACAAACATCGAGAAAAAATTTGAGATCTCAATCGATACCGATTTAATACGCTATATCAGTTACTGGTAGCTTCTTATAGTTTCCCAATTGGTAAAATTTTATTTAGGTTTAGCCATCCTACTGTAGATTTAGAAAACGATGTCTTTAGAGCAAAAAGATGACAGTGCAAAAAGTTATTACTATGTTACTACAATTTATAAAAAACTATCTCCTTATTTTCGTTAAGGATTCTTTAGCGCCAATGCGCGCTCGTATTTGCAAATAAGTAGTCAACACGTGCGACGTAGTAAAAATATGTTTATGCCATTTATGCCAAGCGTTACTTTGGAGATGTTTTTCCTACCAGTGTCTTCGAAATATTAATTTAAGGTAGAGTTATTGTTATCACAAATTTATTATTAAGCCTGCAAAATAGTGTTTTATTATTACACAATAAATTGAACTTTGTACAAAGCACAAGCAACCCGTGAAAGGTAAAAACGAAAACAAACCAACATAAAAATATTGGCAAGGTACAAAACTAAGTGCTAATTTAAACTACTAACAAATTTTGGGCAGCAAATAATTTATGTAAAATTACCACCACAAAACAAGTTAAGTTACTGCAAAAGTCACTCTAAGATCCCAAATTCAGTGTTATTGGGGTCTAGTGTTCCGTGATACGTAATGGATAGAGAGCACTATTTCCATGGGAGCTGACATGCAAAAAAAATCGGCATTAGCAACATAAAAATGAGTAAACTTTGTGAAAATTCTGAAGTAATCTGACGCTTTTTTCTTTCAGAAATGAACACACAAAAATGGCACAATATTTTCAATACAACAAAATCATTGAGAACATGCGAATTGTGCAAAGTTTTAGGCATGAAATTATGCAGCTGTAAGCACACTACTTGGATAAAGTCACCAGAGACTTTTTTATGCTACAAAACTAAAACAAAAAACAAAGAAATACAAAAAATACGGCACAGCCAATAAAACAACAAAAACAACTGAAGTTTAGCAAAATACCGGATCGAGATTATTCTTTAAAGCTCAAAACGAAACAAAATTGTATTTTAGCTATGGAGAGAATAAAATAGTTCAATAAAGTAATGTCCAGGGTGTTTCAAAATTAGAACCTCCTCTACAGCATCAACTAAAAGACAAAATAACTAAAATTATACACATTTAGAACAGGCATTTATTTAAGTTTTTCACCAAATCAATGATATTTTGTGAGGCCTTCACCTGTTTGCCTCATAGCCTGCATTCTTAAGGGGTATAATTTTAACAAATTGCAAAAAAGGTGGAAAATCAAGTTTTGTTTTCTCTAGCATTTCCGCTACAAATCGTCGCAGCTCGATGAGAAAAAACTGGTAAACCACCGCAGTTTACTATGCGCCTTTCCAAACGACCCGTTGAAATGACTAAGCAATTTTTTATGAAGATTTAGGTCTTAAGTGCTGAGAATTCACCAGCATTTCTGGCTTTACCTAGAGGTTTGTCAATCCCTCTAATTTTTCCTGAATCACAAACTACTTGAGTTTATTTAACTCAGTTATTTGACATGAAAATCAAAAAATATTTAACTGAAAAAGAGGTCTGTAGAAACTTACGTTGATGAACCTTAAATTAGACTATTTAGGAAAACCTAATTAATTTCTATGTAAGCTGTGTAGGGGGAGGGGAGTAATTTCGAAACACCCTGTATTGCAAACTTTTGCGCATTTTGATTGCGAACTGCAATTATGTTTCAGGGGCTATGCTTTGAGCATATTTTTATCCAGTGAAATTACAGCAGATGCAAGCTTTGGCTTACAGTCACAAAGACAACATGTGAAAGTGTTTGGTTGTACAAATAAAAAATAATAATATAGGACCCGAGCGAGACAAGGTAATACTTGGCTTGTGAAAAAAGTCAATTAACCTCGCTACTTAAATGTTGCCTCATTACACGACAAATCAGATACTGTAAATCAAAACGTCAAATACTCAATATTTTTAAGTTGTGTACTTAGCTACTTAGCATAACGTTATTTTGCCATTAAAATTACTTTGTTACGGCACAACTAAAAGCACTGAGCAATGGCCGATGTAGCACCAGTTAGCGACCATTTTGAAATATGCTTAAACACTAAACCAGCCATCGCAAAATATTGAAAATCTTTAAATATGACCTTTTGAAAATGATACCCGCAGATGACTGGTTTCGTTCAGTTTGAAGTTGTGAAGAGTCTGAAAAGAATTGTCAATTGATTGATTGATATGCAATATACTTTTGAATAAAATTTAAGCAAAAGAGTTAATAGAGCAAAAAAAAATAATAATAATCAAGTAGAGAATCGTATAAGGAAGTCACTTACAATTAGGCACTTTACAGCCTCTTCTACGGACGCCATTTTGATCAAAGCCATCTTCTTGTCTTTTCTGAAATAATAGAGGTATAAAATAAAGCATCATATTATCAATATTGAGCTACTATCCCTGCCAAATTTTGTTGAATAGCGAAAAAAAAAAAAAAAATTGAATAGACGAAATAGTAATTAATTCACTAACTTCTGAAAAACTGTAGCTGGTTTGTAATTTGACTGAAAGTATAAAATAACTTACGGAAAAAATTTGAAGGCTTGAACATTTCCTTCCTTATTGAAAGCTTCTCTGATGAAGTCCTCAGTTACATCGGATGGAATGTTTGAAAGATGCAAAACGTCTGACGGTGGAAAGATATTTTGGTAGTTTTTCGATCCTGGTTTCTTAAATCGATGAAGAGGAGAATTGGAATAGTCCTGTAGTACAAATGCATGCGTTAAAAAAAAGTACTGAAGACTCGGGCAGAGCTACAATAGACGCGATTAACAATAATGACGTCATCTGCAGTGATGGGCAAGTTACTTTCTAAAAGTAACTAGTTACAAGTTACAGTTACTTGGCAAAAAAAGTAACTAAGTTACAGTTACAGTTACAAATTTGAAAAAGTAACTAGTTACAGTTACAGTTACAAGTTACAGTTACTTTTAGTGATTAAAAATTTGGACTAAAAACAGGCCTGTCGGCACTTGCCAGATTACGTCTGTTTGTCTCAAAAGTATATTAAGACCAAACCAAGGATGTTTCTTTGTCAAAAAATTTAGTTTTGTCAAAGCGTTAAATTTCATACATCAACTTCCAAAGTCGCATTTGTGTAAGAATGCAAAGGAAAAAGGACTAGCTAGATCAAAAAATATGCACTAATAGTTACAAAAATTTTGAAAACAGAAATCAGTTAATTGCGTTTCAAAAAGGCTAATATTTCAAAGTGTTCGTCAATGAGCCCACAGCGTTTTGGTTTTAAGATATCTTTACCCAAACTAAATAGTCTCTCCACTGCTGCACTAGATGGTAGGGTAGTATTATATTAAAATTGCAAACTAACACTGATTGCTAGTACACGTACAGCTGTGCAGTTGGCACACTCAGCTCTGAATCCCCAAACGGTTTCAATCACCAGAAAGCGAAGTTGGAAAACTATTACTGTCTTCACTTTAACCAGCAATCTCATGTATAGTCCAGTGAACACGGTGAAAAAAATATGGATAAAAGATTATGGTAGATCAGACATGCGACTGTGCGTCCTGTGTTGCCAGTGTAATACCATTATTTTGAATGGAATTCATAAAAAATCTGTAATTTGCTTCAAAGCATGCAGTACAAAAAGTAACTGTAACTGTAACTTTTTTTAGGGCTCTGAACTGGTAACTAGTTACAAATATCGTTACATCTGAAAAAAAGTAACGAAGTTACAGCTACAGTTACTAAAAAAGTAACTAGTTACAATTGTAACTAGTTACTGCCCACCACTGGTCATCTGCTAGTCGGGCATTACGATTATTGTTAGTTACAATTAAACATCGATATCCTAAATATAAGTAGAGATAGATACAATGATTGGCATGACAAAGCAAAAGAGCAACAAACCAAAACCTTTTGTTGAGATTTGTCGGTGATGAAAAACTTTGATTCAAATTTGCCTATTGATTTATTAAAGTTATCATAACATGGCGCATTTTGTAGAAGGAATTTCATTCAAAAATTAACTTGTCGTTTAATAAAATTATTGCAAGCATTGCAAATTAATTTTCTAATTTGAATCATCGGATTTTGTAAAGTTTAGTTCAGCGTAACAAAGCTACAAACCTGAGTAAGTTTGGCCATTTCTAGTCCTTCTTTTGGCATTTGAACGTGAGTGTGTCTTGACATTGTAATTTGCATTGCTTGACCGTACAGAGTTACTCCTTGCAGGTATGTGATGACTGGGTTCAAAACATGAAGTTTAGAAAGTGACAGTAAGAAACAAAACCTTAAAAGTGACCATTACAATTTTTGGCAAAGATTGATGTATACAACAAGTAAAACCTAGAGCTTGACATTTTTGATTTAGAAAAAAAAAAAAACAATTTTTAAAAAGTACAAAAATTTGAGCTGTGAATATGCTGTATATCTCTAGCTGCTATAGATGCTTCCTAATTTTGAATAAAATTTTTTGAAAATACAGAACTCTGATATTAGGCGGCTTTTACCAATCTTATCGTTTTCAATTAAATGCAAAAAAGAAAAAAAATAGAATACATGTAATCAATTAATGATACGTGTATTTACGCGCATGAATATGCGTGACCAGTAAAATCACTAAAATCAGACTAATTCTACTATAGCTTAGTTTACAAGCAGAAAATATCAAAGTGCTTACCCAACTGTGCTTGCGTGAAATCCGCCATTTGTACCAAAGCGTTGCTCATCTTTTGGTACAAAATCTTAACTCTTATGACGTCACCGTAGACGCCTAACAATCGAAACAATTTTCATCAAATAAAATGACAAATAAAATCAGAAATTCAAAGGAATTAATAAAGTGGCATTGAACCAAAATTAAGAAACGTACTCAAAATATTTAAAACATTTTCACTTTTACAGAACAGCATGATAACAAAAAGCAATTTTTTTTGCCTTTTTGCAATTTTTACGTTATACTTGAGGTGGATTTGCAATACCAAATAAGAGCAATAACCAGATTAGAGCAATAAGTTGCTGGAATTAACATCTTTCATTCAAAATCAAAACATTTCAAACGTTTTCGGCTTAAATCAATCAAGCCCTCATCAAGATATTAAGAGCAATACATTAGCATGTGCAAGAAAAAATATACGTAATTTATGTTACCGTAATTTTTTTTTCTTTTGCAGATGTTAATGTATTACTGTTAATATTCTGAAGAGGGCTTGATTGATTTAAGCCAAAACGTTTGATATGTTTTGAATAATAGATGTTAAACCCAGCAAAGTTACTGCTTCTTGCTTTAATCTGGTGCTTGAATCTTTACTGAAACATTAATCTTTAATCAATTTGGTAGAATTAGAATAATTTATACGAAAATTACGAACAAACGTCAATGCTTCAAACCGGCACTAAAATACCTTATCGATTTCAACGAAATTATTATCAAAATAAATAAGTTCAGATCAACCTCAGACGTACCGAATAGCACAAAAAGAGCTTCAGGTGTTATCATCTGGCAGAAGATCACAAAAATCAAGTGAATAACGGCAGCGAAAGAGGATTGCAAGAAAAATTCGCGCCATTTTCGCCACATTTCAGTCGCAGAAAGATGGCATGCCAAAGATGAAGCACATGAATTAAAAAGTAAAGAAAAGAATTAGACTACGCGTTCATTTATAGAAAAAAGATTACCCAGTTAATGTAAACAAATTAAAGGAAGCTATGCGCAGTAAAAGAACAGTATAATATATTCACTAACATAATCTTTCCAATTCAAAAAATTAATGATTGTCTGAAATGTCTAACTTCTGCTTTGTGACGTCGCACTGTTTTGGGTTTCAGTAAGATAGTGTCTCAAGTGTAATTCAACTTCAAAAATAGTAAAATCAAAAAAATCTAATTAAGCCAAGAGGAAATGTATAGAAACAATATACAAAAGAAAAATAAAAGCCATTAAAAGCACAATATAAGTATCATATAGTTTAGTCAAAGAAACACAAAAACAGCGGTAATTTTTCAAGTTAAGTAAGTTTTGGTAGACAAAGTATAAGAGTCAAGCAAAAGATTCAAATTAACAGTAATGAATTAGAGTTATTTTTAGCGCAGAAGATTACCGAAATTTGTATGGCTTTGATTCTATTTATCTATAGCCTCAGTTTTCAGAATAAATTATTTTTCAAGCAGTTTAAGAATAAATTGCAAACTGCAAGGAGCAATATTACATCACAAGCAATGCATACTATTGGGAAAAACGTATAGACTGAATAATATTGCCACTTCTACCCACATTTCTTTGATCACGTGACCAAAGCGATATTTTATGCATCCTTCTCCCTGTTCCAAGTGAGTTTAGGACTTCATCTTCAACATATTTGCGACTTTGGGACAGTATTTAACCACCTTAATCTCCATTTTTTTAGATATTTTCGACAAGGAACTGGGACTTCGCAAAAATGATTTAATCACTTGATCAAAGAAATGTGAGTGAAAGTGGTAATGTTATTCAATCTAATTAAACGCAACTTGAAGTGCTTCTACCAAATTTTCTTCTTTTTTTTGACTTCATTTTGTCTATTCCACAAGCTTTCTCTAAGTAAAAGTAGGTGAGAATCAGGCTACAGTAGAATCAAAGCAAACAAATTTGGCAATTTATGAAGACTAAAAATAAATACATTTTAAGTCACTCAAAAATGCAAAATTAATTAAATAATCTATACAATTCCAATTTATTACAGTCAGTGGCGTAACCAGGGGGGGGGGGCAAAAAGGGTGAACTCCCCCTTAGCCAAGCAACTTCGAAAATTTAGCCCAAACGTGCGAGCTATTAAGCCTGTTCTGAACTTGACTAGTAAGCAAAGAGAAGCTGAAGGGGTTAGCTAATATTGTTTTGCAAAGGGCTTCCAAATCTTAGCAATTGGTTCCTTCAAATGCTTTACAAACGTGCGAAATGTGATCCAAATGGCGTTAAAATTCCGTATCACAAAAATCATCGGCAGCAAGTGTAGGAGACTTCGCCCCCAGGTTCCCGTATGTAAAACGCAGACAAATTTTAGCCTTAGGTTCAAGCCCCGCTTCCCCTCCTTTTCTTAAAATCCTGGTTACGCGCCTGGTTACAGTTTACAAAAGGAAGAAAGTTGAAGAAGGTTATTACCATTACGTAATTTCGCAATTATCACGTTAAATATTAGTAACTTTTACCTCAGCGTTCAAATTGGACACGTGCAAAACTGAGCTTTGTGACGTCACAACCTGGGCTGCATAAGCGGCAGCCACATTGGGTTGGAAAGTAGGAGGGGCAACATGAACTGAAAATACGATTATTTTAAAATTAAACAACATTACGGTGTAACCTCCAGTAGGTTGAGAGGTAACGCGTTCGTCTCTGGGGATGGAGCTCTGAGGTTCAGATCTAGGGCCGATCAAGTCGGACACAGTGTTGCCAACAGCTCGCCGCCGCTGCGACATTTCTTAGAAAGGAGCTGGGATGCTCGAGCGCAATGACGCGGAGGTGGGCCCCGCCAGCTCGTTACCCGCTTTGCGTGTTACAGCTAGTAATGAAAGATTTGATTTGATATCATGGTATACGAAGCTAAAATTTACGCTTTTAGATAGACTCAGTCTAGTTCAGGCCCTAATCTGGGCCGAACCCGACCCGAAAAACCCTGGCCGACTTACAACTCTGCATAGACTGGATACTTGATTTTCTCGACGCGTTTTTCGGTCCGTTTTCAAAACAAAAATTAAAAATAGAAAAAGAAAAACAGAAAATGAAACTAACAAATAATTGTTGCTGTTTGATGCATCTTCCCCATCCTGTACGAAAAAGAGACGGTGGTCTGTTTTTCAGACGGATTCACACTAACTTTGCAGTTGGCAATATCGAAGACAGTTGAAGATTGACTTCTACTGAAGAAAATTTATTGCTTCTTGATGATGCTACCAAGCAGAAAATTATCGTAAAGCGCCTTATCAAACCCCGTAGCAAGGTGACCCAGAGTTGTAAGTCGGGCCGGGCTTTTCAGGTCGGGTTCGGGCCGGGTTCGGGCCTGAAGTTGACAAAAATTTCGGGTTTAAATCGGGCCTGAGACGTGCTTTTTGTTTTAGGTGAACAAAAATATAATCAAAATAACTTGGAAACATTGCCAAATTTTTCAGACCTAACATAACTTTCGTTTTTTTTTCGGGCATGATTTGGACTTCAAATTAATTTTCGGGTTCGGGCTTATATTTTCGGGTTCGGGCCGGGTTCGGGCCTGAACTAGTCGGCCCGTTTACAACTCTGAGGTGACCAGAGTGCGGGTTAAACCCAGATCATGCGATCAGAGTCGTTAGAACGACCCCTTTACATTCTCAGCCACATAGCCGATAAAAGAATCGCGAGAACCAAAACTTGAACTAAAAAACGGCGCCAAAAATAGGTATGTAAAAAAGGAAGCGATTTGTTTTTTGTCATCAGTCACCTGCATTGGGATGTGAGGCAATTGGGGTGAGTTGGGGCTGCGATAGGGAAGCTGGGGTTAGAGTTGGTGGGAGGGAATATGGAGAAGCCACTATTCCACCAGCACCTGCAAAAGACAAGCAAAATAAATGAAAATATTTTTAAAAACTGGAACCAAAATTTTAAATAATCCAAGATTAAAAGGATTTAAGGCTGTTTACAGGAAAAATGGAGCTAAGCAAAAAAACTGGTGATGGTTCATAATTTGTTGACACTGGCACACTTGATTCGACAAATCTATGGATTATAACGGGCAAGTGGTCGAGCGGTAACGCGGTTGTTTCTGGGGCGGGAGGTCTGGGATTCAAACCTCGGGCCATTCAAATAGAACACAGAGTTTTCAACGGTTCACCATTGCTACAACATGATTTTTTTATAGTTGAACAATTTATTACAAAAAAAAATGCCACGGTCAGCCTAATTTTCTCTGTAAACTGGGCTTTAGAAAACAAGAGTTTTCATTTGCTAAAGCAGCTGTATTCGGAAAAGCTTCGAGTCTGAGCGAAAAACAGAATAGCTTGTCGTCTATATCTAAAATAATGACTTTCATGTGATGATATGTTTCACTTGATGAATGCGACAATAGATGCGCCTTTCAGCACCGGTATTTTGTTAATATTTTTATTATTGGTTGGGCCTTAACAAACCCCATTTTTGTTACGATTGAGTGCGCACGAATAGATCCTGCCCTTCAACTGTCAATTACTAAGCTATTCAGACAAAAAATAAGATAAAATTGTTACTTTTTCACCAATTCAAAAATATTTTCGAAATCTTTAAACGACCAACTCTTATACAGCAAGAGCATAAATACCAATGAAGCGTGCTAACTAGATACTAAGTAAAGCTGTACCGTGGAAAACAACTGGAATTGTTTTCTATTTCTATCCAAATTTGTTAGGTTTTTCCCATTTGTTCAAACTTTGCCCCAATAGCTATTTTTTTTCAAAATTGCCCCGCTTTAGGTTAGCGATCGTAATGTTGCTGGCTAAAAGGGGATTCCCGTACTTATTGGTTATCGTCGCAATGTCTTTGGAAAAAACTCTCTAGCGCTTATTTCCCACTGGGGCCAAGCAGTCTACGGTATACTTGAAGTGGTGGCACAGCCAGACAAACATGCAAGCAGAACCTCCAAAAGGGGGCTTTATGGGGTCCACGACTTTTCGGCGCAACCATTTTGACGCGGACCTTTTCGTCGCCAATAGTTGGTGCTTTTTGACTAACCCTAACCCAAACCCTACCCCTGACCCTAACCTTAAATAACTGAACTGTTAAAGAGCTCCAAATTGGAGCCGAAACGATCTGTGCCGAAAACGACCGGCAACGAAATAGGTGGCGCCGAAATGGTCGCATTAAAAAGACGTGATCCCTGCTTGGTGGTGCTGTCAGAGAAACGCAATGGAGAGCGCGTATGATATGCATGAAAGAATTTTAAACCTTAAAGTTAAAACATTTTTAAGCATGTAGTTTTTGAGGTGATTATTTACATTGTATTTGCCTTGCATGATTTTTTTCGTGTTTGATTGCAATTTTTCTTCAACTATTTAAGATAAAGTTAGGTAATCTCGAAGGCACTTACTTGTAATAACATTAGGCAGAGCTGAGCCAGCATAGATAGTGTTTTCCACCAAGGGTATTTCAGTTTTGGTGAAATCTCTACTCTTGTCGTTGTTGAACTTCACGTTCAATGACGTTAACTTGCTGTACTCAATTCGTAAAGTACAGCAGCCGTTAAAAATATGCTGGCCATCCAGAGACTGCAAAAAAAAAGTTTTTATCTTTTTTTGCCATTTTTGGCATCGTTTTCACTCCAGTTTTTCGATTCGTTTTTTGCTGTTTTGGTCCTTCTTGTTTTTGAACAAACTAACAGTTTCTTAGAAAGTAATTCGTAAAATGGGTTGTTCATTTATTTATTTACAGTATTCATTATTTGTATCAAATCAACTCAAAGTCCGAAGCGAAAATCAACTTAAATCAACACTAACTAACACTCCAACAAAACAAGACAATCTAGTGCACAGTATTACAACAAAAGAGAACTAAAAAGCGTGCATGAGCAATCAACTTTTTCAAGTTTAAAGATTTAATTCCTGATTATTAAAAATAAACAAACGACAAGAAAGCCATTTTCAGTCTGCTTTGGATGTCTACTGGTTCTATTAACTCCACAAGTAAAGTAGTGCCCCAATTCTCTAAGTATTTTGTGGACTAACACATCCAAGAAAATTTCTCAATAACTTCAAAATCTTACCAATTTTGCTGCTTGGGATTGCAGAGCGTCGCCCATTTGAATGAGAGCTTGGAATTGATCTGAAAATATATTAAACGCATTCCAATTTCAGGAGAAAATTTGCAAAATTTTGTAAATGATAATTTAAAGTTTACTTTCAAGTTCGTCTGAATGCCCTGATGAAGACTAATGAATTGAGCCAAAAACGTTGATCAAATTTGGAAACTATAACTGCCATATTTTCTGTGCGGACTAAAGCAGCGTCTGTTAATTTTCAAATGCATTACAATTGTCGTATTATAAGTTAAAGGATTTTTTGATAAAATATACTGGCTAAAGAGTGCTTTTAATTCAAGACGAAACTTGACTATGCTGAAAGAAAAGGAAGTACCGGTAACAGGTCATTTTCGATCTATTTTTAATTGTGCTTTGTTCAATCAATTCTGTATCAACAATACTACAATAAACCGAAACAAACTAGACTATCACCCCGTCGTTTTCCCTAAGCGTTAGTGAGGTCGTTTTATCGAAGCGGAAGCATTAGAGGCCAAATCGTTACCGATATAATTCGTTGTTTCACTGATTTTCCTTCTCTGGTTAAATCGAATTTATTTATTTTAATAGATGTTGGTTAGAATATAAGTAAAACTTTTTGATTCCCTGGAACTTGTTCTTAATTTTGTAAAGGTCAACAACGTTTTTGAAGTATCCTAATCAAATATTGTTTTATCTAAGATTTCTCCTAAGGATAGAGGACCCCATTAGTGAAAGTGGCAGTGGATCGTGTAAGTATCTCAAGTCTCAACTCTGTTCCAAGTATCTCCACTCTTGTTAGAAAAAAAATAGCAAAGATAATGTTTCAACATATTCTATTAATTTTAGAGATGTTTCGGGTGTAATAACACATTATCAATTTTATTCAAATGGAGATTAACAGAGATTTACTTTCATTCTATTTGAATAAAACTATTAATGGTTGAAATTACTAGCCGAAACGTCACAAAAATAAACAGAATATGTTAAAACATTGAATTGAATTAAATTGAATATGTTAAAACATATTCTTCGCTATTGTTTTCCTGAAAAGGTCTGTCAAATACGTCGCGAGTGCTCCAAAATATCTTATTTATTATTGTACAATAGTTGTTCAAAACTGACTGTTTTTGGTGAAGGTGATGATTTTCAACACAAATCCGAATCGCATGAAGATTTTTTGCAGAATATCGACTGTGACTTGATAAAGCATATTGTCTACAATTACGTGCAGCACGTGGTTCGCTCCTCCATCCGTTTGCTGCATAGCTTGAAGGATTGCCTGAGCTTTCTGAAGAAAAGAAGGATTACTTTGTAAGCTTAATCTGCCTTTGGAAACCAGCAAAAAGACTTTATAATTTTGAAACTACAGTATCCAAGTCCACAACAACCCATAATATTTATTTCATTTGCTCCTTGTTACTGTTCTGTTGGTTCTACGGCAACGCGTTCGTCTCTAGAGCGGGAGGTCCAAAGTTCAAATCTCGCGCCGGTCAAATCGGACACAGTGTTACCAACAGCTAGCCATTGTAGAGACATTTCTTGGAAAGAAGCTGTGTTGCCCGAGCGCAGTGACGCGGAGATGGGTCCCGCCGACTCGTTACACGCTTCGGCGTAGTACAGCGAGAATAATGAAAGATCTGATTTGCCCCTTGTTTATCATTCACGTGTAAATTGCAAATGAGGTAGGCACACTGTGTCTGTCTAACCACACTAACGCATTGCACATTTTTTTAGGTTCTGTTTGCAAGTCTTTTGTCTGTCTGGGCCACCACAAGTGGTAGATTGCTAGGCCCCAAGGGTAAGTAAGCGTAAAGTGTCTTTCCCAAAGACATAACGCCGGGTTATCAGTTCGAAACTCGAACCAGGAGTCAGAAGCCTTACGATCATAACCCGACCCACTACCATTGAACTAACTGCGCCGCTGCCCCTTGTTTTTGAGATACTGACGAGCAGTAAACGTCACGACCCAAACAGGGCAGGGTTAATATTTTATTGCTAAACCCAAACTTAATCAACGCATGTTCTAAGCAAAGATTTAAAATTTTTTAGTTGACCTTATGGTTGCGCATCAAGCTTAGTAAAACAGTTGATAAAACGTGATTCCTCGAATCGACTCAAACTGAAGACTAACGTGATCACTGGTATTAGTACTGTTAGTTTCTTATTTGAAGTTTAGCAGTACAAGGCAAGTGTAAAATTAAAAACACTAAAATTATATTTTCAATATGATTAATATGTCTGATTCTGTAAACTCAAAATTAGCTTTTCTACAAGAACTGCGTCTACCACAATTTCATGTCAAAATCAAAAAAAGCTCTTACCAGTTGATTTGGGGAATTATCAGTTTTCAACTCTTTGTGATTGGAAAATTGGACGTAAACAATCCTTTGTCTTATCATAATTGGATTCAGTTCACTGGAAACGACCATTTGCTGGGCGATTTCCTCGTTTTCCATTTCAAGAAAAGCCTGATTCTTTCCCTGTTAAAAATCTCTTATTAAGAGTAGAAAAGAGAATTATAGTTCTTTTTTAACGGTTGTTTAACTCCTCCGTCACGCATGAGTACTAAAGCACAAAGGTGTAATTTTCAATGCAAAACTCTCTTTCGCCACGCATGACTGCCGAAATAAGAATAAAAAAAAAAAGAAAAAATGAAAAAGAGTTGAACGACTACAACTATAAGAGAACCGCACCGTAACTGAGATTCGTCTTTGTCCTTGCAAAAGAGTCTACATAACCTGTGTCTTCATCGGGGTCACTCAAGCAGCTAGTGCATGTTAGTTGTAGTGGTCTAGTTAGGTTCGCAGTACTTTTGTCTGGTAATTCATTCTTGCTGATCCCATCATGCGTGTGCACGAATCATTATAGGCAATGGTGCTCCTCAAACTTCTGCAACCGGTTCTAAAAACTTAGCAGCTAGCTAGATCCGGCCAAAAGTGCTGGAAAGCAATTTTTAACAATCGGTTTCTTTTTAGCAACTGGTTTGCATGAACCAGTTCAAGAATTAAACTGAGAGACTTAGATCTCGCCTGTTTTAACAGCTAAACCAAAGCTTTACCGGTACCACTAACTGAGAGCCACGTCACACCATCACCACACGCGGTACGCATTCTATGATCCGGTTTATGTACGCTATTTTTCTATTACAGCTGCAAACCTTGAGCATGATGATGTTTGTCACTTTTCCAAAACTCAAGCCTATCTGAATGACTTCAGCATCAGTGACGTCAGACGGCAAGCTTCGAATATGGACAACCTTTGACACGGTGCCAGGTTCAATTTTCATCTAAACGTAATCGCAACCGAATTAATTCATCTGGGTGACATCACCACTAAAAATTAGTCTTTCCTTTTAAAGAAACATTCAGCGGGAGGTTGTTCTGCTTGGTTTTCTTAGAAAACATTTTTACAGATCTGACACTGACTGCCCAAATTTGAGCTTTCTACGATCTTCCGTTCCCGAGATACAATAGAATTTAAAGACTTTAGTACAAAATTTAAAGACTTTAGTACAAAATTTAAAGACTTTAGTCCGCAACGCAACTTCCGCAATGTTTCAAAATAAAAAATTAAAGCGCAACGCAACTTCCGCAATTGCGGAGGTTGCGCTTCTAATTTCGCTTTGCCCAGCTCTGGTAATCGGCAAGATGTAGAAATTTCAGATTATAGGTGAGAATGCATTTTAAGCTTTTCCCAACATTCAGGCCAACAGTGAAACACTTCACTTGAGCGCTCTTTCAAGATATTTTAGAATGTAATCTCATAATAAGTTTGTGTTGTAGATTGTTAGTTAAAGAGCTATCAGCTATGATTGTGTGGCTCGTAACCTAATTTTTTCGAGAATCATCATCATTACTGCACCAAGTTAGCTTTGCATACACAAAGGCCGGTTTTGCGAAGGAGGAAAAAATACAAAGAGCAATAGTTGAAGTAGTGTTAGCATGAATTGTGATGGTCACAAGACAAGCTTTAGCTAAATGCTAATCCGTCTTACTTTTTTAGCTCCATTTTCAACGCTACCGACGCCGTTGATATTTGCGTCTTCATTGTTGCGCTAAAATAAAAGCGCGCTAATTGTTACGTTCAAAATTAATTACAAAGCATTCGCTTTAATAGTAGGATTATATTTTGTGACAGCTAACAATTAATCTAACTTCGGGCCGATTTTTCTTTTTAATTACAGGTTGGGCAGACATTTTAATAGGCCGCTATGAGAAGCACTTGGGTGTAGCAAACATACCGGTACTGCAAAAATTTATGAAAATACTTATTTGATTATGCTAGTTAGGACAAAAACATAACTTGAAAGATATTATCTTGCATGGATTTCTACTTCTTGAAAAAAAAGTAAAAAATAAAAATATTTACCGTAAAAGGGCTGGTATTTATTGTTTTTAACGTGTTGACTACAGAAAAAAGTAAAAGTGCTGGTATTTATTGTTTTTAACGAGTTGACTACAGAAAAAAGAACTTTGAAAAATGGAAATAACATAAAACAAAGAAAAACCACAGTTCTGCAGTATAAAAGGATGTGGGCTCTTTCAATCTTGCATTATTGTTCGTTATTTAACCACCTTTCTCCAGTTTTATTTTCAGTATTTCAAAACCTGGAAACGATACGTTTCCAGAAACCCAAACGAGCGCTTACTTTGGTAGCTGCAGAAAGAGCTGAGGGACTGGGTTTGAATCCCGCTGTGGGAGGGGTTAAAACCATTTGAGTCGGAAGTTGAGGTTGACCAGTGATGTACATGAGGCCTGCGGGTTGGGAAGAAATTGTGGGCACAGTGGGGACTTGTTGAAGCCCTGCCCCCGTTGAGGCGTCGGCTACCGGAAGATAAATGACCGACATTTGATGTTCTGCAGTATTTTTCAAAGAATTATTCAACACATCGAATGTCTTAGCTTCTTATAAATACTCATCAATAAACAAATCTACTATATGTACAAATTACATACCGTAACGATATAACGATTTTTTAAATTGAAATGCTGTACAGTTCTGAGGGATATTGTACATTTTGACTACTTTTTTTCTGCTAGCGCAGCAAGTTTTTCGAATTTTCATGTCAACATCTTACGGTATAATTTTTTTGCCCAAACTTAGTTACTGAATCCCATTTTTTTGTCAAGTGAAGAGGGTGCAAAGTTTTTTTCAAGTTCCTATCTTTTCAAATTCATATATTGATGATAAAACAACCACTAGCTGTTTCTCAAAAATTGCTCTTTAAATTATTCTTCATCATCCCTCTGCGTCTATCTGCTACTACATTTCAATTACAGTAGGACGCCGATTAATCGAACTACAGTAGAACGCCGATAATCCGAACGCCTGTTATCCAAAATGCGTGTTATCCGAACATGGCTTCAACCTAAATCGTTAGGTCAATTACTATACTTAAGACTTCGGCAAATTTAAAACAAAAAAAGAGTGATTACTATACTCCCAGCACTAATAATACACAATAAATCACAATGTCTGTGTACTGTAATGTTGTTTGATTTTCCGAACAAATTACTTATCCGAACCACCCCTGGTTTTAATTAGTTCGAATAATCGGTGTTCTACTGTAATTGGAACCAGGAGAGGTTCGGAAAAGCGATTTGTTCGGGTAATTGAATAAAATACGATCTTACCAAAAACATCATAGTACAGTACATGTACATACTGATTTATTGTACATCGTTACGGTACAGCAATCACTCATTTTCATGCTTTTTCGACTTTTAAGAGCCATCGCGATTATCAAAGTTTAGTTGATGCATGTCAAAGAATTATCTCTTTCAGCTTCAAATGCTTCTCGTTCGTAAACATCAGGCTCTAATAATTATTTTTAGTAGTGTTCGGACGATCGGTATTCTACTGTAGATACAATTTTAGTAAAATTAAGCCAGATCTACACTGGGAGAGAAATCGTGAGAGTACGATCGTGGTTTTAGTTTATTTCAAACAGACTCTCCTTACCACCATCAGCGTACAAGCTGCCAGTTGGTTAAAACAAGCTAAGGATACGATCGTAAGCTCAAATTTTACGCCCAGTGTAGATGGACCTTAACCTAGCATGCAGACGACAAGGCATGCTGACTAACTAACTCAACTGCCAGCAAAACAAAATTCTTCCGAAACCAGAACATATGGCAGCTTTGTTGGGTTAGGAATTTTACTGTTTGATCAGAACATTTATATGTTGACCTAGCAAAATCATAAAACTGTCTGATGTCAAATTTTAACTCTAATTTTTTGTAACAACATTTTAAGACTCAAATATTAAACCAAACCATTTATTGACTCGCGTTCATCAGTAAACTAATAGGCTCGAACTACGTTTCCATTAGCGATCAACATTTGGATAGTTTAGAAAATGGAGTCCACCAAGAATTGGTCCAGAACTTCCTAAATACCGTACTAATTCATTCTGTTACGTGCTGTCTAAACTGGCATTTACAGTATCTAACCATACCAAATTTTCTCTAACCAGAACAACTTTAGAACTTTACGATCTGACACTAGCTTAGTAAAATTATAGTTGATTGGGCATTGTCATAGCCTACAGCTGCGTCAAACGATTAATTTGGTCCACACCATTAATTATCAACTCAGATTTGGGCACGATTGAAGCGCAAAACAATTATTTTCTGCTAAATCGTGATCAGAACCGTATTAATTATTTCGCGTAGCCCTACATCCATAATTCGGTATACACAAAACAAAACGTGTCAGAACGAAAGTGAATAATCATCATTTTCAACAATCATGTCTCTTTTGCTGGCTCCGTGCTTGGTTCTTTGTTTGAAAACGAACCGGAAAAAGGTGCCAGATACATGGCACTCAAAAAGGATATACTGTATTGTGTTCATTAGCGCTCCCACTTTTGAGGAATGCATTTAGTGTAGGTTATAGAAGCACACTTTTTACAGGTTTTACTTGAAAAAGTGTTTCTGCAGTTGGGGCTGCCTTAAAGCAGATGGACTTTGACTCACAGTTTGTCTCACAAGACTTTTTTGATTTCACTAATCCACAAGAGAGCAAGTAAATAAATATTTCCTTTCAAAAATTTTTTACTGTTTGTTTCTTTCAATTTCTTTCTTGTTTATATAAAGAAAATAAACCATTTTGAGTGATAAAACAAGTATTGTCGCTGAAAAACAAGCAAAAACTTCACTTTGCTTGATCAAGCATGCGTTGTTGTATTCTTGGGAAAGACATTCAACGCGTAGTCCACATTTAGGGCTAAGCAATTTTTCGTTGTAGTGGCCAAGCCTTGCAAAAAATTGCGAACCAAAACCACCAAAAAGAGTGTTTTATGTCGGCGTGGTTTGGCAGAACTTCCTAAATACCGTACTAATTCATTCTGGTACGTGCTGTCTAAACTGGCATTTACAGTATCTAACCATACCAAATTTTCTCTAACCAGAACAACTTTAGAACTTTACGATTTGACACTAGCTCAGTAAAATTATAGTTGATTGGGCATTGTCATAGCCTACAGCTGCGTCAAACGATTAATTTGGTCCCAACCATTAATTATCAGTGGTTGGTTCATTGAATAAATAAAAGAATGAATCTGACAAATTTGTTCCTCTCTGGTCCCTTGTTAAATATTGCTGATGAGAAATATTTCTTCTTACGCGCTGGGAAATCTTTTATTGGTTCATTTTTATTAGCAGCAACATAATTTGTAAGCGGATTTAATGTTGTAAATCTAATCGTTATTCAATTTCACGTCTCTAAATAATCAAAGCCATAAGATCTCCTATATGCTTTCTAGGGAAAAGATATTTCAAATAATACACCAAGCAAATTTGAAACAATTTTTCAAGGTTATATTCGAACAACGTTTTTGGTTAAAAGCCATAGGACACTCTTCAGAAAATCAATAGAAGGCGAAAATCTCCATTATTTTCTTTAATTGTGCAATATCAAATTAAGCAAAGTTTAAGAACTTTGCATGATGGTTTACCGTAACTGAAATTTCAAGGTTTTGGGTTACCAACTTTTGATCTTCATCAAGAACTATAAAGTGCTCTAAATTCCTCGTTTGAATACGCTTTCAGGGATGGTCGTTTACAAAGAACAAAAACAAAAAATAAAGAACCAAGAATAAATATGGCTGTTTATTTTATATCGAAACGTTTCGACTAAATCTTAAAGTCATTTTCAATCTTATTTGGAAAATACGGCTTCATCTCTGCCTATTTGTTAACTATCTTACCTTTCCTTAGTCTTTTTTACCTTAAATTTTCACAACGGTTTACTTAATATTTCACGCATTATCTGACCCATTACTTGCAAAAATAATAGCTGAGCAGTCTATACGTTATAGAAAACTACTATCATTAACGCCTTGAATAAACAATGACACTAAAAGCCAAAATGTGATGCTGCTAAAACGCCAATTTACAGTCAGGTCTAAAATACACAAAAATTCCACGTAATTTTCTATGAAAATATTAGTATCGGTGAACGTCCGTAACATTACAGACAATGGTTTTTGAAATGGGTCGTTCAATTTATTCAAACTTTGTCAACTTTAAACAACTGCGTCAATTAAGCCAAGTCAACAAGTTTTGATTCGACAATCATTTTTTGATTTTGTGGTTTTGTATTAACCATGTGATACTGTGTCCCCGAAATTGCCACTACTAAACCATCTTTCAAACCACACATTGACAATTTGTAAAACCACATTTGACCATTAAAACTGAGTGTTGGACTGTGATCAGACCGTCTGACTTCTTCTGTTAAGTAAAAAATTAGAATTTTATTCTGTCTTTTTTGCTGCTGTTTATAAAACTATCTACATTTTACACGCAAACTTGCTCGTTTGGTTTAAAGTTTTTCGCTCAAATGTTAGCCGCTGCTGCGATAAAGTTACGCTCAACTAAACGCAAAAGCCAACTTTAGTCATTTTAAGCCCGAACCCATTTTCGTTACCAAATAGCAAAAAAGAACTGAAGCAAATCGTCTCAATATTTCATATTATGTGATATATTACATACAGATTTTTTTAGGGTGGCCACCCATAGAAACGCTAGAAAACAAAAAACAGCTCTTAAAAAACTACACCCATTTTTTCTATTTTGGAATAATTATGCCTTACACCGCTATAAAGAGCATTTGTGTTTTTATTTTATTTTATTTTAATTTTTTTTTTGTTTTGGGAAATTTTGGGGCGTTTTTTTATGTTCAGTATAGCATTTCGATAATCACCATTTAATGTTTTAAATGGAAAAAGCTACTGATTTCAACGCAGAAGATTTTAACGTAATATTATCCGAAAAAAATAAATTATTGGATTAATGCAAAATGTGGGCTTGACTTACATTTAACCCCCAGTCTACACTGAGCGTAAAGCCGGTAGCGTAAGATCGTATTTTTTGTTTATTTTACACCGAAATTCCGTAGGCCTTGCGTACAACCTTACTAGCGCGCAAGCTGCCACTTGCCAGTTGGTTAAAACGCAGTAAAAATACACTCGTACGTTCACGATTTTACGCCCAGTTATAGATCACGCTTTAGTTTTTACTATAATTTTTCTTAAGTTACAATATTTTTTTATGATGTAATAGTTTGGCTGATTATCACTGCTATCAATGTAGGCAAAATATACAAAAAATGATCAGTTCGTAAAAATCTGCATTGGAATATTAATTTTTGATAAATGGTGAGTAACATGGGTAAATGAGTTCACAGCAATGTCTGAGAATATTGCCTGTAGCCTCTGTTGCGTCATAAGATGGGGGATGAAACCTTGACCCCACTTCCGTTGTTGGTTTATGCAAAACCAGCAGCTCGATTAGAACTTTTTGCAAAAAAAATTAAATTTTGTTGCCAGGTTTGCGATTTTAATTCTCCGACAGCAGATGTAAAACGAAAGGAGCTGAAGAGAATCTACTTGAACGAGTGCGTCGAATTTATAAAGGATCGCAAGGGAGTTTTGATTGAACCTATTTATGCAATGGTCTTTGCTTTATTTGCGCATAACGTATTTCGCCAACTACAAGTACGGAACAAGCTTTACGACCCAGAAGATGACGAACAGATTTCCGAACCCTCCTGGCCCCATGTGCAGCTTGTCTATGCGTTCTTTATCAAAGTCTTGGAGTCCCCTGAATTTCAGCCGAGCACGGCGAAAAAATTCATTGATCACGCGTTTGTGACTCGCGTTATAGATATGTTCGCGACAGACGACGAAAACGAAAGAGATTGTCTCAAAACAACTCTGCATCGAATTTACGCAAAATTTCTCGGAATGAGAGCTTTTATAAGAAAAGAAATTAGCAACAAATGCTTAGACTTAATCTACGGTACTATATACTTCCCAGGTGTTACAGAGATTCTGGAAGTATTAGGGAGCATTATCAACGGCTTTGCGACACCAATAAAAGGAGAACATGTTCAGTTTTTGTTCCAGATTTTATTGCCACTTCATTCGCTACCAAAACTTCAGCATTTCCATGCTCAGTTAGTTTACTGTGTCGTCCAGTATTTTGAAAAAGATCCAGCGTTAGCGGAAAAATTCATTATAAAGTTTCTTAAGCATTGGCCCAAGACTGCCAGTGGGAAAGAGATCCTTTTTCTAGACGAATTGGAAGAATTAATTGATGTTATTCAGCCTGCAGATTTCGTAAAGGTACAGGAACCTGTTTTCCAAAAAATAGCACAATGCATACGAAATGAGCATTCACAGGTAGGTGCGAAAATACCTCCAATTGCAATCACTGAGGCCGAGTGAATGTATTGAAAGATTTGATTTGAGGCGCAGTGCTTTCAGGCAGTGCAAGAAGGCATGCGACATTTATGCTGTGTAACGATTAGGGCAGGGGTTCTCAAAGTTGTCCGGCCCGCGATAAAATTAGGGACTGTAATCTTTGAATGAAATTTCATCCAGTCTGGCAGAGTTTTCACCTTTTTTCCAACTAAAATTATCCTGCAAATACACAAACAAAATCAGTCTACGAAGAACAAAAAAAAATTTATTTCACTACCAAAAATAAGCCGAATATTTAACTGAAATCAGGCTTTTTTGATACTTGCTCTTTTAGACATCGGCCAGTGGTCTTGGTCTTATTTTTTGATCCGCTGAGAACTTTGTAAACTCTAATTTGGCACTCTATAAAAAAGTTTGAACAACCCTGTTTTAGGGGTTTGAACGCTTAGGCAAAGAAAACCCAGGGAATAGCAGCCTTTTTAATGTTATAGGTTTGAGTAATGTTAATCAAATATTTTAAAGTACAGTCTTAGGAGGACGTATCAGCGTTCAAAAGTCTAAACAGCGCATAAATGGTCCGTCTTCAACATGCGTATTCATTTATCTTGGTGATGCATATCAAGTTGCAAATCAAAATCAAATCTTCATTATACTCGCTGTATTGCGCCGAAACGTTTAACGAGTTTACGGGGCCTATCACGTCATTACGCGTGGCAGGCAATATAGCTCTTTACGAAAAAATATCGCAGCGGTGGCGAGCCGTTGGCAACTCGCTGTCCAATTTGACCGGCCCAAGATTTGAACCACAGACCTACCTCCTCCAGAGACGAATGCGCTACTACTCAATCAACTGGCCGCGGTTACCGAGTTTCACACCGTATTTAGGTAATGTCTTTTTTCTTTTCATCACATCGTTTTTCTACCTATCTAGCTGGCATGCTGTAAAAATCCTAACTAAACGTGCAAGTTTTTCAAGACTACAAAGACAGGCTCTTAACTTCAAATTCCTATTAAAAAGTCAAGGTTCTGCGGAAAAAGAATAAAACAATGCAACGCAAATCGAATACTTTGTCATTGAGCTATAGAGACTACACCGCCAAATCGCAAATTGTATTTACATCTTTTGTTGACCAAGTTGCCTTGGCCAGGAGGCTGAGGACGCCTCAAGCTGCCACATGTCCACCACAGACGTTGGGGCTTCAGACTTTTCGTAAAATATATTTATTGCTGAACTATACGCAGAGAAGCTGCGAATGCGTTCCAATTTTTCTGCTAACTTGTTTATGATAATTATTACGTAAATTTTTTGGGCAGATAAAAGCGTAAGACTTTGCATAAACTATTTTGACGTAAACTCAGCTGATTAGTCAAAATCGTTGACGTCAAATAACAGGCAAACCCGATGAAAAAACTTCCAGTTTTTGATAAAATTTTTCGATTAACGTCGTTTTGACGCAAAAAAATCTCTCTTGAAATTCCACCAGATTTTAAAAGGACATTCTTTTTCCTTTTCATAGACAAAGCAATTGATTAACCCACCAGTTGGTGGAGCGACAATGCGTCCGTCTCTAGAGCGGGAGGTCTGAGGTTCAAATCTAGGGCGAGTTAAATCAGACAGTGTTGCCAACGACTCGACACCGCTGCGATATTCCTTCGAAAGGAGCTGTGTTGTCCCGGCGCAATGACGCGGAGATGGGCCCCGCAAACTCGTTACACGCTTCGACGTAACGAGCGAGTAAGATAAAATATTTAGCTTGATTTGCAGTTGATTAATAATGGTTCATTTAATATATCTTCGCCTTTGAAGAGTTGTGATGCTTTAGCACTCTCATCCTGGTGAAAACCAAACAGGTCTGCTCAGAAATTGTTAAATACGGATTTTTGTGATTTTGTTGGTTCAGTTAACTCATCCCTAAGAGTCATAAACTCATCTCAGGATCAAATGCATTGTAAATTAATTCTTTTTGACATAATAAGCACGGGTAAACCTTTAAAATGTTGTTTTGCTTTTTAGGTGGCTGAAAGAGCATTATTTTATTGGGAAAACGAATATATAGTGAGTCTTCTTGAGGCAAACTCTACTGTTCTTTATCCTATTCTTCTTCCAAGTTTAACGGAGGCGTCAAATCAACATTGGAACAAAAACGTACTAACTATGGCTACAAACGTATTAAAAAATTTTATGACTACAAATCAGAAAGTTTTTGACCAAGTTGTAAAGTCTGTCAAGCAAAAGAAAAAAGCAACAGATAAGAAAAAAACAGAGATTAAAAAACGTTGGTCTGACATGGAAATGGATGCGAAAAAAAGCGAA
This sequence comes from Trididemnum nubilum, assembly GCA_963965965.1. Lineage (NCBI taxonomy): Eukaryota > Metazoa > Chordata > Ascidiacea > Aplousobranchia > Didemnidae > Trididemnum > Trididemnum nubilum. The sequence goes on from OZ014479.1 coordinate 37,578,266, forward strand.
CAATACAAGCCGTATCTTAAATTAACGCAGTCACTAACATCTCAAAAACGATCCTTATTATAAATCTTTGAGTGCTTTTGTCTCTTTCGATCGATGACTGAGAAATATTAGATTGGCTTCTAACAATCTAAAGCAGTGGTCTTCAACCTTTTTGGAAAACGTGGCCAGTTTTGTGTTTCTTCAGAGCTTGCATGGCCCATTGCTCTGTGGACTACCGCAGTTGGACCATAGCGCTGTGGCCCTCCGCCTCGAAAAAAAAGTCTCCGTTTTCGAGTCAGCGTTGTTTGCCCGGTGATTGCCCTGATCTCAAAAAAAAAACAAGTTTTCACCGCTGGGAGAGCGATTTTTGCCCTGAACTCCGAAAAATAGGTCAGCGCATCGGAGTCCCCGCTTTTGTCAATTCTCCAATAGATATAACTGAAATAAGAAATAAAAAGATAAGAAAAAAGAATGAATTAAACTGAAATAAGGCCATGGCCCACTGGTTAAGAAACCCTGATCTAAAGTATTCTACGACAATCAAAAGATCTAGAATGATCGAAATACCGTGATTCGGTGATTGTTGTCATATTGTGAAAAATCTAGGAATGCAGCAACAAAAAGTTTTTACTGCAACATTACGCTGTACGAAAGATACATAACAGCTTGGTATTCGAACTCCATAACTAACGAGATTGCTAAACTGGTATTATGAATTTGGGCCAATACTAAAATGCAGTACCGGCAGTACTTAAATTTGTTGGGGGATGCGTAACCCATCGAGATTTGGCCGGGGAACTTGTCCCCCATCTAGAATTCAGCGTACCCCAATGAAATAAAGCGGCAAAGACCTTTTTTATCTTTTATTTTTTAATTGGTCTTCGTTCGAATTTGACGGTTAAAAACTGTACAAAATCTGGTAAAGACGTTTTTATTTTGTTTGGAATCAATTACAGTACTTTCCCAAATGGACCCCCGAAAATCAATTTTTTGAACGGCTAGGGCGCTAATTTTTTTGGATATCAGTAGATATTTAAGAGACAAATTTTTTACATAGTCTCGGGATACCAACCCTCCGGAAACCCCCAAATGGACCTCCCCAAAAATCACTTTTTGAAAGTTATATTTAACAGTTGATTTTAGTCTACTGGGTTCTTGTGCTGTGCTTGCGTTATGATTAAAGACGCCAGGGTTTGAAATTGTCGTGATTGAACAGGGCTGGGTTCAAACACTTAATCGGACATCCGTTTTACCCAAATCACAAATGATTTTTTTTCTTCAGACAAAACCAGTCTGTTTGCATTGCATACGATTGAGTTTTACAGAAATATGGGTAACCTTCAAAGTATGAAGTGGAGAATGCTGGTGAAAAGGAATTGGTGGAAGTCCCGTATTATTTTCCTCCGGGAAAACGAACATCTAGTTGTTTGTGGTTTTCTAATGATGATGGGCTAAATTTACACTAAGTTGCTACTGTTTTGCGAATGCGTCTGGTCCCGCCGCGTAAGCGTCCCCCCTGCAGTATTTTACAGTTTAAGTGCTGCGTATGGGTATACTCGTTTAAGTTTAAGTTTAAGTTAACTCGTTTAAGTTTAAGTGGAGGCGTTTAGATAAAACACACTTAGTTTGAAAACAAATGCATTTACTCGTTCATGCGTATAAACCAGACACTCTGCCTCTGTCTAACCACACCAATGCATAGCCCTTTTTTGGTTCTGTTTCTAAGTCTTTCGTTACGATGAGCCACCACAACGGTGAACTGCTTGGGCCCGATCGAAAATAAGCGTAAAGTGTCTTTCCCAAGGACACAACGACGCATTACCAGTTCGGGAATCGAACTGGGATTCAGCAACCTTTCGATCACCTACCCCTCAATCTACCAACCGAGCTATATTAATACAGATTGTTGTCAACGAATCGCCACCGCTGCAATGTTTCTTCGAAAGGAGCGCTGTTACTCGGCCACAAAGACGCGAAGATGGGCCCCGCCAACTCGTTACACGTTTCGATATAAAAAAACGAGTATAATTAAACACTTGATTTAATGTTACTTTCAAAATAATTAATCTTGTTCAAATTTGAACGTTAGCAATTAAAATCGAACAAAAGCCCTGATTAAAATACGCAAAGTAACTTTGAATCTTGAGAGTTGAAGTTCGATATGTTAACTTAGGTTATTTTGTCTCATGTCGGTCATTGACCAAACTTTTTGGTGAATGACCGATAATAAAATTAATTATCCAATTCGGTCAAAATGACCTAAAAACTTCGCAAAATTTTGAATTTATGAGCTAAAATTGCATTTACACAAGTGAAAATGACTGAAAAACAGTAAATTCTAAAATGACCAAACTATTGCGCCGAAATTCGAACAATTGACCAAAATTTCTGAGCAAAAAGAAAGCCAAACCTAATCTTTTTGTCAAGTTTGGCAAGCCGAGCAATTCATTCGTACAAGAAATGCTTAATTGCGGCCTCTAGTGGAATATAACTTGCATTTTCTTTTCACTAAAAAGCGCCATTGTGTGCGCAATCTGATCAAAAACCGTGGTTTCTCTACAGCGTGAATGATATCACAAATCCCAGTACTCTCTCTATTAGTATTTGAAAACGTAGTAGTTGAGAAAAAAAAGTTTTCAATGAAAAATACAAAGCGAACTGGCAAACGTTTTCAAAAGTAGTAAAGTTGACAAAAAACTGAGAATTTTAGAAAAAACAACAAACACAAGCACAAATGTTGGTGACCGACTTCGGTATGAATTTGAGGCAAGTTTAGCAGTGATAATATTTTTTGTAATAAGAAGTACTGAATTCATCAAAAAGCATACAAAAATATTTCCAAGTACGTGTTTCAGGTAACTGTTTATCGGCAGCGTGGCCGAAAGGGTGAAGGTGTCGTTTTTACGACGATCCTGATCATATGATCTGGGTTCAACCCCCACCCTGGTCACATTGTTGCGTCCTTGGATAAGACGGTTTACGATGATTACCTCTGCTTGGTGGCTTCGAACAAGCAGCAAGTTAACGCGGGAAGAAGTCAATAGGAGAAGCCTGAAATACTGTCAGCTCTTAAGCGGGGGAGGACGATTCGTCCAAAATAGAAGCGCCTCGGTCTCTTCTTTTTGATAGGTGCAGGATAAATATGAATCAATCAAATCAATCAATCAGGTATTGGAAAAGCCTACAAATGTATATTCTAGTGCTAATTTGTTTAAGCATGATTGTGTACACTGGAAAAAAATGTAATTGAAAAAACTTAGATTCCGAGAATACAATCAGTTGCAGAAATTGAGTAGAAAAACGGCCGTGTTCATTGGAAAACTTTTGAAATAGTTCATTGGAAAACTTTTGAAGGAAATTACAGAATAACAGAATTTATGGCTCGTTTTAAAACTCTGATTTTAACCTTAGCGATTGTCCTTAAAAAGTGTTAGTTTGGTCCCAAAAATATTTTCAAAAGTTCTAATTTCGACAATGAAATATCAAAAGTGAGAACATTGCTGTATTTACTACCTTCATGGCCACAGTGCAAAGTTGTAAGCCGAGCCGGGTTCGAGCTTAAGATTGACAAAATGTTAGGTATAATTCAGGCTTGATATTCGTCCTTGCCTTGTGTTTTAACTTTTAAGTGCTATAAAAGCGTAATTACTAAATAACTTTTTAATACGAAAAGATGACTTCGTGTAGCATCAACTCGATTATCATAATACAATTATTATTATTGAATTGCAATAGGATCATCAGTATAGTTCAACCGTTAACATTTTTCAGACCTAACTAATTTTCGGGCTTTTTTGGGACTGGTTTTGTCTTCAAATCACCCTTCGGGTTCGGGCTTATGTTTTCGGGTTGGGGCCTGCACTTGTAGGCCCGTTTACTCCTCTGCCACAAGGATCTTTTTCAACACTTTTCTGATAATGTTATGGCGGCAAAATTACTGAAGATTGTTAACGATTAACGTTCCAAACTTTTAAAAAAGTACAAAACAGATAAGAAAGTCTGGGATTTTGTTTATTTTCTACTTTCATTCACGCAGATTCGCACCTTTCGCGAACGGGTGGGAGACGAGTGCCGCACGCGCTATGTTTGAAAGAAATGTTTCCTTTTTTTCTGCTTTTTTTATTCGCTGACCAGCTGCGATGCGTCATCTGGTAAAGCGAGCGTCCCAAGTTGCTCATTTCCAGTCGGCAAGCAGATGATTCTCGTTGTTATAATGAAGTAATTTGTAAGCACAATTAGCAAATCGATATTGTTGAAAAGATCAAGTCGAGTGTCAGTCATATTGTAACGTTGCAAATACGGAGAAATCAACGCACGAAAATTCAACTCAACGGATTGAACACGAATTCATAGCAATTTAGGCATAATCCTGTCATTGATAGAATGCTAATTATAGGCAGCACCTACCTATTGCACATGAAGTTAAGTTATTCAAGTTTTAATTAGATAGATTTCGATCAAATTAATCTAAGTTTTGTTTAAGTTTGGATCAAATAAATTGTTTTTTTTCAAATGATCCATTTGGCATTCTCAGTCAATCGTTTGATTTTAGTTTTTAGTTCGGTGATGATATTTTCGGAGATGCTTGTTTTTCAGAAAAATGCCGTAAATGAGCGAATTAAGCAGCGCATAAGAAAAAAACAAATAAATCTACCAACATATTAGAGTGCTTTTAAATTAAATTTCATTAGTGTTTGTGAAAAAAAAAGCCTAGGCCTACTCTACAATAATGCTGTAGTTTTTTAATTTTTTTTTCGATTTTAAAATTGGTCGCTTGCAGAATTGTCAGTGTGATAGCACGATAGCCTCTTTTCTATGATGGCGCTGGGATAGTTATACTACTTAATTTGAATGATTTTCAATGTCCTGATCATAAATCAATAAATGATAACCAATACTTCCAACACTCTGTTTCATCTTTCGAGTCGTATTTGGTGCATGCTCGCAAACCTGGAGTTCAGTTAGTTTTTGCATTTACACAGCAGCAAGGCGTTTGAAAATTTAATTCAGACTAAAAGTTTCACTAGTCACTAGCGTAGAAAAATTGCATGACAAACACTGCAAGTAAACCACAATTTGAGAAGTGTTATATCTTGAGGTATAACTAGAGTTCCATGTTGTGATTAAAGTTTGTTAATTATAGAAATTCGCTATACATTTTCATTAAAAATATTTATCAGAATACGAAGCTCATTTTTGCTCTAAAGTCAAGAACAATGCTACCTTTAGCATAAAGAAAACTCAGATAATTAGGTTTGAGCGATCGTGCTCAAAGATAAATTATTTTTATAATCATGATCACTGACAAAAGATAACTTTAAACCAAGTAAGAATGAAATTGGGTTGTTTTATTTTGTAATTAAACTTAATAATAATAATAATACATCAACTGAGGATGTACAACTCAACTAACTTAATAAGAACGGAGAGATGAGGGTGACTGGGAAGGGAGCTTGCGCTCTTCGAGTCTCCAGCCACGAATTAAGAAAAAATTAAGAACAAATAAAACTTAAAATATTTGTAAAAATTTACAAATAGTTCAAAATTAACTATAGTTTATACGAAAGAGAAAGACTAAAAGAGTGTAATACTTTAAAACTACTGTATGATATAGTTTACTGCGGGGAATAGCGTTGTTTTTTAAAGTTTTTAAAGTTTGTATTGACACGTTTTCTTGAATGTTTAACAGCTATGATGTAACAGTAACATGATGAAAATAAAATCTGGTAAAATCTTGCGAGGTGGAGCTCATGTTGCTGGGTTCTTGTTCCTTTGTAGTCTTGTAAGTTACCTACATCAGAACTTGCCTTTTAAAACAATAGAAAACAATGGACAGACAAGAAATATCCTTCGAAGCGCGCACAAAAACCGCAACATTGCCTCTTTCTATGACGAGATAATAATAGAAGCCTCTGACCAATTATTATTGTCTCAAGACAAAAGATTCCAGCAGCTTGGACGAAATTTAAAACCCAACCTTACAAATCTCATGTTTCAAAAATCAAGCAAGCGTGCCTCTTTGCCTGACAATCCGAATGATCCCATTGGCGATGATGTCACTCTTGATGACGTGTACATAAGCGTGAAAACATCCCAAAAATATCACCTGAGTCGATTGCGAATCGTCGTCGACACATGGTTCGAACAAGCAAAAGATCAGGTTAGTGTTGTTTTTTAGAAATTCGAAGAAACCCGCTGAGAAATGTTCCACCCTATTATGTTTTTCGAGGAGGAAAACCCGTAACTTTTTATTTTATTCTTTTTTTCCGACCAGACTACTGCGAAGCTAGATCCAATATTACGCTTCGTTTGGTTTATTGGTTAAATATAAAAAAATGATAAAATTTCGATAACGTCGATAAATTTCGTGTTTGAACTGTTCCAATTTGACTATAATATTGTGATTTTATACGTGTAGAGCTATAGACAAGTTAACTCTCGAGTTTTTGTTTAACTAGTCAATTTGGATTTTGTTCTTTTTGGAGGATTTGCCTACTGGCCAAAAATAGAGAAGAAACTTTGCCGTCTTTTTCAAGTGAAAATTTCTTTAAAAGTTCTATGGGGCGTCAAGTGTATACTTACATTGAGGTAATTTTTCTTGCATGCTTATGAATAAATAGTCACTATTTATTAAATAGTCACTATTAGTAAATAGGTATACTCTTGGCGCTCCATAAAGTTAAATGTCAAAGTTCCCAGCTTCACTTTGGCCAAGTTTTTGCACGCAATTGCTGAAATTGGAACGCATAATAGTTTGATAGTCACAATCTCATCTGACATTTTTTTTTTGAAAAAAACGTGACAGCTGAGTAAAGACTTACACATTAAGGCTGCTTGAATATCTGCATCAAAATGTTCTTTGCTTCTTTACGCAGCTCTTTTAAAAATTTTCCTGTAACCCTTTCCGCGGTTCTAATCAATACAGCCAAAATCAATCGTTATTTTAAAGTAAAGAACAAAGCAAAGCGACTGTTTTGCATCAAATATTGGAGATAAGTTCACGAGTTAACTTGTTTGCCAAGCTGCAAAGACACAAAAAATAATTGCGTTTTCCTGAAAAATGACAAACTTTAAAAAATATTCAAAATTGAATCCTAAAAACATATGCATCATTAACGCAGTATGGATTAATTTGAAAGATTATGTCAATCGCTGCTCTTTGCCGCGTAATGATACTGGTAATCTTGTAACAGTTGCATTATTGCTTTTCTGCGATCGATTTTTGCAGCGATAGCGCAAGTTGGTGAAGCGTAAGGTCAGCGATCCAAAGGTTTACGCCCGTACTGCCTTACCAGCGTACTGACTGTAAGTTGGTTAAAATAATACAATACGCTCGTACGCTCACGATTGTGCGCACATTATAGACCGGGTCTTACACTTAGAAAAATCGTGAACTTTCGAACTCATCTTTTATACATTTTAAGCAGATATACCAGCGTAGCAGCTGATGAAATAAACCGGGGACTTCTGTACGCTTACGTTAGTAAACCTTAGGCGCATTTTGGATAATCTTCAGCTCATGGCATGACGTATTACTACATCGCGGTATCGGCACAATACGTTCTAAATCCAAATTTTTGAGTTTGAATTTTTGTGAGAAAATCATGAATGTAAAGTGAGGTTTAAGCTAAGTCTGTCTTAGTAAAATCCCGTGATATTCAATGACAAAGCACAAGTTTTTGAAGCAGATTTATGATGGAATTACAACTTTTTTAGCTTGTTGGCAGCTTTGAAGCGGCAGATATAATTGACAACACTTGACTTTTAACCTACAGCAAATAAATTATCCGAAAAATTTGATTGTTTGTAACCTTCACATTTCAAGTGCAACTATTAGATTTGTGTAACTCATTCAACCTCTTTCCTCTGCTTAATGTCACTTAAAGTTTTTACGGTAAACTTGTCTTCTTCAAAACAACTTTTCGGAATAGAGATTTTAGTGATTATACGACGAAGTTGTTGCTGTTTGTCAAAATGATTAAGTTTTTCATGTTTCGTTCTATAAAAACCACTTTTGAAAAAAAACTTGAAAAGTGGTCAGTATTAATATTTTTAAATTTCTTTACCACCGTCCAGTTGCTCCAGCGGTAACGCGTTGGTCTCTGGAGTAGGAGATCTGAGGTTCGAACCTGGGGATAGTCAAATTGGACATAATGCTGCCAACGGCTCGCCACCGCTGCCATATTTCTTTGGAAGAAGCTATGTAGCCAGTAGGCGCAATGACACGGAGATGGGGCCCGCCAACTTTTTACATGCTTAGTCATAATGCAGCGAGAGTAATGAAACGTTAGATTTGAAATTTCTGTTGCGTTATATTTATGTCACGAGAGAGGCGCGACTTTTAGATCACATTGCAAAGCAAAATGAATGTTTAAGCTGCATGTATTTTCCGCATTCCAAAAGCTGTTGAAAAATATTTTGGTTTATTGTTAAGCTCTAATATTTTTGTAGTGTTCTTTCATGTAGCAATATCATTTCTTTAAGCTTTTTATAAGTGATACTTAAAGCGGGTCTATAGCATGTTTAAAACAACAAAGTTTAAGGCCTCTTAGCGCAACCAACACCGTACCGGTACCTTACGCTGCATGAACGGCGAAAATCCTAATTCAGACGAAATTTGATCTCTAATGACCACATTTTCAAGTAACTGTCGGTTCTTGGTGAAGATTTCCTATATTTCTAGAAGACATACTGTAGTTGCTGATTAAATCTTGTAACTTGCAATTTTGTAATTAAAGTTAAATTTTCTAAGCAAAAACACTATTTTGTACCATAGCGAAGTTAGTCCTGGCAGGGCTATACAGGATTAAGCATCAAATTGCTTATTTATCATTTTTCAATATTGCAATTAGATCCTGATGAGGGCACAATGAGAGATGCCAAAAACGTTTGATAATTGTTATTAATTAATAGATAAGTAATTTAATGCTTAATCCTGTGGTGCTGCTAGCTCTAGCTTCGCTATGGTATTTCAAAAACCGTCTACCGCGACTATATTACATTAGGTTGTGTTGAAAATGGCAAAATGCTCTATTCCAGTTATCGGGCATTGCTTTCAACATGAAAAACGTAAAAAGTGCCACTCCTAGGCGGCCTTGTTTCCCATAAATATGAGACATTTTAATTCAGAAAATTTTCAATTCTTAAAAGTAATCGCAGGGTCATATGCACCAATGTAGATTACGATTGATCCTTGAATTATCTTTCTTATTCTTCTTCTTTCTTCATTGCCCGCTTTTCCGTGAAGGTTGCGGGGGCAGTAGCTCAAGATTGAGCCACCACACCTCACGGTCTTCCATCACCTCCATCATTTCGCTTGGGCGAAGTCCCAAGCGATTCCATCCAAGATCCTCAATATAATCGGTCCATCTAGTTCTAGGTCGTCCAACTGGTCTTCTCCCATTTGCTTTGGCAAGTAAAGCTTGTTTGGGAAGTCTTTCCTGAGGCATTCTGCTTACATGGCCTAACCATCTAAGCTGAGATCTTTCAATTCGGAGAAGTAACGGCTCGATGTTGAGAGATTTCGAATCTCAGAGCTACGCACCTTGTTAAACAGTGTAACTCCTTCGATTCTTCGTAAAAACCTCATTTCGGACGCTTGCACTTGTGATCGCATTCTTTTGGTCACTTATGACCATAAGTGAGAATGGGGACAAAAACTGCTTTGAAAATTGAGAGCTTTGCCTTTTTCGACAATTCTCGTTTCATGACAACCGAGTAGTGCAAAGCTCGCATTACTGCACTAGCCTTGCCTATTCGGGTATCGAGTTCTTCGTCTTGCCTTCCGTCACTCGTAAATGCAACCCCAAGATACTTGAACTTCTCTACCTGCTTCAGTGTCGCTCCATTTACTTGTAATACGCACTGATCAGGGTTTCTTGAAAGATGAAGTACCTCAGTTTTGGCCGTACTTATTTTCATTCCGGCGGTGTTGCATGCATCTGCAAAGCTATTTAATGCGCGCTGGAGGCCAGATTCTGCGGAAGAAAGCAGAACCAAATCATCAGCGAATAGCAGACGACTAATTTTGCAATTTTCAATCGTGGCACACCCATCAGCTTGGCTGCATTTGTCGATCCAATTCATGTAAACAATGAAAAGGAGAGGTGACAAAACGCACCCTTGCCGGAGTCCAACGCCCACATGGAACGGCCTTGATTGCTTGCCATTTACCCGAACACAAACCTCCGGTCGGCAGTAGAATGACTTAATAGCGCGTAACAATTGACCATTAACGCCATACTCCTGCAAAACCTTCCAAAGTTTATCCCGAGGAACTCGGTCATATGGTTTTTCAAGATCGACGAAGCATGCAAAGAGATCTTTGCCATACTACCAAGATTTCTCGATGATTTGCTTGAGAGTGAAGATTTGGTCCGTGGTGCTGCGATCCGGACGAAACCGCACTGACCATCTTCCAGTTTTGATTCCACTATTTCTCGGCAGTTCCTTTCAAGGCATTTGGCCATAGATGGGCAATTGGGCACAAGTCCGTTAATCGTTAATCCGTTAATAACGAAGCTAACTTTTTCATTAACTCGTTAATCCGTTAAAAAGTTTTTTCATGTTAACGGACTAAATTAACTTCCGTTAAGTTCTGTTAACGGACTAAAGTAACTTCCGTTAAGTTCTGTTAACTTCTGTTAAGGTTTTTATTTATCGTTAATATTTTGCACCATTCATTCATCGGAACGGTACAAACCATTTTGCACTGGTAACACTTGTTGCGTATTAGCACGAGTTTTACAGAAGAAAGCGAAGAAAAGAGCTCTTTTTTGTGGCAAATAATAAGCTGCAGCCTCATAGGTATATTAATTATCGTTGTTTATAATTTCCAAAGATTTTCCGATCGCAGCTTCGTTAGTGCATTTGAACTTATTTTTATCTTGAAACTAGATTAGACTGTAAAATGTAACTTCCAAAACACAAAAAGACCACCATAGCAATAAATATTTCCTTACAATCAGCTCAACAGCGTCAATACGTATTCTAGAAGCGAGTGAATAAAAAGAAATGTAAATTACACGCAAAATATTAACGGATTAACGGACTTTATTAACTTCCGTTAATTAAAGCTGAAAATAATGGATTAACGTTAACGGAGGTGTGAAGTTTGTTAACGGACTAGTGGTCAACGAAGCTAACGTTTTGCATTAACTTGCCCACCTATGCATTTGGCGTATACTTTCCCTGGCAAACTAAGGAGCCAGTGATTCTCAACCGCGGCTCTCCCTAGTCCTTCCTGTGGCTCTTATTAACTTTTCAGAAAACAATCATTTTCGATACCAAACGGTTTTGCAAAACTGGTTATCAAAAATTCGAATCATTCTTTATCAAATTTTCCAATTTTTATCAAAAGTTTGAAATTCGAGTAACTATTTTAAGTAAAACCAATGCTGCGGTACAAATGCAATAAATCCCTTTCAATTTACCAATATTTATAATAACATACAACCCAACACAATTAACCAATAAGTCCCCAATCAACTAGCCATGACGTGTTTATATAAACATTGTTCTGGCGGTAATGTGCTGATGATGTGTGCTTTGTAAATTTATGTAGTTGGGCCTTCCTGTATTTTCATATTTTTGTTTTTGGCAGGTCCATTAGGTCCTTTTGTCAAGTTTTTCACAATGCTCAGGTTAATTTTTTTTCAATTGTTGACTCGTAAAGTTGTCGGGACTGCTTCTACAGCAGATAATGTCTTAGATGACCAATTTTTTTGATTCATGCCAGCCTTGCTGATGACAGATAGGCAATACTTTTATTGCTAACTAAAAAGAAAAAATGCATAGGACTAAGCTTTTGAAATTACCTTTTTGAAATTAGCAGAACTCGAGTTCAGGGCAGTGCTTGAGACAAATTAAAATTCTCCCTGTTTTGCTTTTGGGTGCAAATTTCCGTTGTCGAATGGTAAGCTGTTTTTTTGTAGCGTAACGTAGGGGGCTAGAGAAATTGAAGTACCACCCCAGTTTTGCCAAGTCACTTACAAAATTTAGTCCAAATATGCTTGCTTTTGAACATGTTTTTATACTTTGTCAAGAAGCAAGGCGGGCAGGTAAAGCTAAAAGGGATATGTAGTTTAATTCTGTCAAAACGTTTTCAAATCTTTTGCTTATTTTTCCTGGTGCCACCGAACAGTATCATACACTAACTATTGAATGATCCGGACACTTTTTGTAATTCTTATTTGAAGTAATCCGCAAATTTTAGCGATTAGTTCTTTCAATGGGCTCTACGAACTGACGAAATGCTATCCAACTGGCGTTAAAATGACTATTATTATTACAAAAAATTACAAAAAGCGCCCAGACTTTTTCCGAAAAATCTGTGAGATGCATACAAATTTCATCTTTGGGTTTAAGCACACCCACGTTTTGAAAAATTCTAGTTACCTGCTTGGTTGGTAGAGGGTATGCAGTATGTGTTGTATTGCATGCAATTAAAGAGCTTAATTTTTGTAACCCTTCATTTCATTTTCCGGATTACGTTTGATAGTAGCCTTGTGTTTGATCTATAAAAATTGAAAATTACCATAAATTTGGGGTTTTGTGCCCCTCAACAATTAACTATACATTATCAACCGTTTTTATGACGTCTTATAAATTTTGGATATGATTTTAGTATCTGGTTTTGAGTACCGGGTATCAGTTTTCTCCTTTTAACATGCGTTGTTTGCATGCTGCTCTTTGAAACTTTGAGGTTTAGAGTTTGGCTGTGATGCTAAAAAAAGTTGAGAACCACTATTCTAAACCGTTGAACTTACTGTATCAGATTAAAATAAACTGAATTTGCAAGTTCAGAGAATTTATCCTTCAATGACATAAAAATTGTAGCCTTTATCCAAATTTTCTCCATAAAATTTTGTTAATTCGTGGATCAACGTTAATCCACGTTGGTGTATACGACCGCACTGCATCAATCGTATTTGGAGCGGGCAGCGGTGCTATTGAGCTATAATTTGCACAGACTTTTCGCTCTCTTGAAAAGCAAAAGAGAATGTTGTAACTCCTTTCACCATGCCGAATCATTATCGATGCTCAAAACTAGCGCGACAGATCTTTATGTGATCTTCATGCAATTTCAGCCCGAAAATAGCTTTCAGGAGACTGAAGAGTTTTCACAAAGGAAATGCTCGCTCCTAGACTTGGGAGTTGGTAGAATCTACAATATTTTCGAAGATGAATTCGGGTAGATTCAGTTTCCGCTAAATTTGTATATCACAACTCATGGGGAGGGGGCTTGGGGGCTTGTACAACCATAATAAGCCTATAGTTGCGCTACGTATACACAGGACAAAGCTGAAAACAGCAAAATACCGTATTTGCAGCTGGTCACGCTGGCTATCGCACGCGACAGCACTAAATTGATTGCTTTTTGAAACAAATCAGGAACTTAGAAGTGAGGAAATGGGTAATCATTGCAACATTTGATCGCCATAATCGGTATTCAATTTGCTTTGAGAACGACCACCAATGGGTGGGAAAATAAATAGAACAATAACACATCGAAACCTGTTTGGCTTTTGGTTGCTGCAACTGTAACGTATTTCCTAAGCTTCTGTGGTTAATGGGCTTGCTTCTGTCATATGATAATGATTAATGACCATTGAGCCCATTGATTGCTCTGGAATTGCAAATATTCTTTGCAATTTCATATCCTTCATATATTTGCAATTCACAAGAACATCTTGAAAACAAGTGTTCTTTATTTTAACCACTCGCATTTGCCGCTTAGAAATTATTTTCTAATAGAAAACACCACTAACACCGAGTTTCCACCAACGAAAAAAACATTTACATTAAACTTCCAAGCTTTGGAGTTCTATCCAGGTTTCCGTGTCTTTACGCCTTAAGCAAGTTATCATATCTAATTGTGGATTCTTTTTTGAAACACATAAAACAAAATTAGGCAATACAAATCTAAGGCATTAAAGGCAGTGTCTTTTTGAAATGAGCAAACACATAGGTGGGCACAAGTCCGTTAATCGTTAATCCGTTTATAACGAAGCTAACTTTTTCATTAACTCGTTAATCCGTTAACAAATTTTTTCATGTTAACGGACTAAATTAACTTCCGTTAAGTTCTGTTAACGGACTATATTAACTTCCGTTAAGTTGTGTTAACTTCCGTAAAGGTTTTTATCGTTAATATCTTGCACCATTCATTCATGGTACCGGTACAAACCAGTTTGATCTGGTAACACTTGTTGCGTATTAGCACGAGTTTCATACAAGAGAGCGAAGAAAGAAGCTCTTTTTTGTGGCAAATAATAAGCTTCAGTCCATGTGTCTATTAATTATTGCTGTTCACAATTTCCAAAGATTTTCCGATCGCAGCTTCGTTAGTGCTTTTGAACTTATTTTTATTTTGAAATTAGATTAGACTGTAAAATGTAACTTTCAAAACACAAAAAGACCACCATAGCAATAAATATTTCCTTACAATCAGCTCAACAGCGTCAATACGTGTTCTAGAAGCGAGTGAATAAAAAGAAATGAAAATTACACGCAAAATGTTAACGAATTAACGGACTTTATTAACTTCCGTTAATTAAAGCTGAAAATAACGGATTAACGTTAACGGAAGTGTGAAGTATATTTCGTTACAAATATTTCGTTACAATCAGCTCAACAGCGTCAATACGTGTTCAAGAAGCGAGTGAATAAAAAGAAATGTAAATTACACGCAAAATGTTAACGAATTAACGGACTTTATTAACTTCCGTTAATTAAAGCTGAAAATAACGGATTAACGTTAACGGAGGTGTGAAGTTTGTTAACGGACTAGTGGTTAACCAAGCTAACCTTTTGCACTAACTTGCCCACCTATGAGCAAATAGCGTACGCATTTGTGGGACTAGCAGCGGCTGAAGAACTGAACCCAAAACCCTACCTGCATGGAAAATGATCTCAGACTTTTCTGGAAATCCTCTTGTGGATGTGAAGTTGCTGTGGCGGTTGCTGACAATTATTTTACCCATAAACAGATTTTATCATCGTTTTTGTCGTTTTGGCTTGAGGTTGTTTTTGTGGATGCTGGGCTGTGATAGCTTGGTATGAGATAATGAGATTGTACTCTAGTTGATTATTTTGTCTTTTTTTTTTGTAACTGATGGTAGTTCCGTAAGAAGTCGAAATCGATTTTTGATTTATTTATATTGCTTTTAATTTTTTGGCACATTAATTTTCGACGTTTAATAAATTCTGTTTTATCACTTTGAAAACGCGATAGATTAGACAAAACGTGGCGAGATGTTTGAAAGCCTTGTTACGGGATTTATGATGAATTTGTAGCGTTCTTGATGGGAAAGGATGCTGGCAGCAGGCGGGCAGTTGTCCTACTCGGAGTTCCGTTACACGTCACAGTTTTTTCAGTTATCGGAAGCAGGAATCATAATGCAACAATGAAACTATTACGGAAAGCAGTATGAAATTGTGCTGTGTCGACTGGTTATGTGAGAAACTTCCAGATATCTTCCAATTCACAACAATACATCAAAGAATGGAATTATAGCGTCCCAATTGTCATCTATTTAGTTCTAAACTGTTGGCTTTTCTTTGACGGAACCGAATCTTAAGTAACATTCTGATTGATATTATTCAATTCAAAAAAGTGCAGAATAGAGTTTTATTGCTATAATTACCATCCATAATTAATGCAATTAAGAATGCCCGGCCGTTTAATGTGTTTTGTATATTGGAAACTAGTTAAGATTTTATCAAAAGAAAACTATATTTTAAAAGTGTCTAACTGCAAAAAATTGCTCATAAAAAAAAAGGATACTGTGTAACAGTGAAAGTCACTGCTGTGTAATGTGTATTCATAAATTTTCAATACGTAGATACGGACCACCATTTTTGAATAACAACAGGAACATTAACTTTTCAAATTCATGCAAGCGATTAAAAAAAAAATTGTTTGTACCAATTAGTATTCAATGTCAGCAACAGAAAGAATTAAACCATCAACTTTGGATTTTAGAGTCGAATGTAAACAATACTTAGTTGCAAGTTGCGTGCAAACCTTTTCTCGGATTCAAGAAGTGCAGTCGCATTTAAACTGACTAACCTGCATAAGCCTATCCTGTATCAACACTATCTTTTTCTTGTTTGAGTTTACGTTTGCTCAGCGGGGTAACGTTAGACTTAAGGTGAGCCTAAACCTGCTTTATCTTCCCTACAGCTTTAGAAACGTTAGCCTGCATTTCAAATTTGATATTTTGGGGTCTGCAATTGAAGCGCTATTAGTTTTTAAAAAATATTTCTGTAATCTATTTCTAGCGATCAGTGTTTTATTATGAATTCTTTTTCATTACGACAAAAACAATTTTTGCGAGCTCTGGTTCCTGGTAAATTAATTTTTGAAATAATATTTAGATTTAGAGTTTTACTAAGATTGTTGTTACGATGGACTGCCCCTGTAACACAACAAGAGCTTACAAGAACAATCGGCCCCGTGGCCGAGAGGGTAAAGGCCTTGAATTTCGACAACCCTGATCGCATGATCTCGGTTCGGCCCGTAAGCTAGTCAGGTTGTTGCGTCCTTGTATAAGGGCGCTTTACGATGATTATCTGCGCGGTGGTTCCGAGCACGCAGCAAATTCAGCGAACTAGAATTCAAAAAAATCAAGAAAACATTAGATCACTGGAAACTTTCAACTCCTAAGCAGATGCGGATTCCTCCAAACACGAAGTATTTTTTGCAATGAAAAGCGCGCGGATCATCCAATAAGTAGCGTTTGAAGCTGCCCGGTGATAGGAGGATAAGTATGCAACAACAACAACCACCACAACAACCGCATTATCCTTATCCGTTGATTAGTGAGGAAACCAAACCTTAAAATTCGTGCTGATCTGCTGATGTTGGGGAGTCGAGGTTTAGGCTACTTACAAAAGTAATCAAAATACAACCCCCAAAAGTCTGCAAGGGGAGAGCTTATTGGTGGTATACATTATAACCACAGCAATGACAGAGTTCAACTTCTGCCAGCCGTGTTTTTTTATTCATTCAGTAACTGTTTTTTTTGCTTTCTGAAACATAAAAAGATAATATTGTTAGCTTTCTCCAATTCATGATTAATCCTCGGTTTGACAAGCCCAAATGCGATAAGTGGCAGAAAAATATAGTAATAAAAGTAGTACATCGAATAATGAAAAGCAATTTGAACGTCATTTTGGCTTCGGTTTCACGACTAAAACCGCTTAAATTTTTGAAGTGTTCTACCTGGAACAGCGTGGGAACATTTTTAAGGCTGGCTTACGACAATGTTAGGGATATTTATGTACAGAAGATTTGCTTGAAATTAAAGTCTCGCTGTAGTCGCGGTTCATTTGCAACTATCATATGACGCTCTACCTTGTGAAATCTAACGGTTTGCAAGAATGTATTGTTATTCTGTCACTTTGCAAGTAGCAGATAATAGCATTAAAATAGCCCTCCGTGCAAACGAAACGCATATACCGATACTACGCAATACAGAATTTATTGAAGAATTTTCAGAGTCCTTTTTTGTATATCTTTTTTTCTATCTTGGTGGTTACAGTAAGAAATAATTTGTTAAAACGAAGGTAATCATCACAAAAAAAATATTTATTCAAGATTAATGAAGTGCTGGGCTTGGCTATGTGATGATACTCTTTTTCAAACAAAATGTCATACTTTGATGATATTGTTGGTGTGCGTTTTTGCAATGATTTTAACTGAAATAAACAATAAAATTGCGAAGTCATTTATTTCGACGTAAATTACTCCACGCCTCTGTAATTCGGATCGGAAACAAGCCAAACGAAAAATTAGAGCATATTATGTAGCTATGCACTGTGTAAGTCAATTTGTTTGTCAAGACAATGTCTCATTATAGATTCGTGTTTTGCAAAATCAAAAGTCTCCTGCTTAAGCAATACGGTAAAGTCATCCTATGGAGTTTTGCAATTCTTGCGAGCATTGTCTAGTGGTCAATCTATCCATATTAAACAAATGCATTTAGAAGAGTTTCTATATATTTATGTTTTCTTAAAGAGTTTCTTAGCTCGTATAGTTCTTGCTATAACTACTCCAAACTTCGTTGCCATTTAGAACAGTTCGTTGCCATTGTATGAAAAAACATTCTTTCCTGTTTTTAGACTTTCTTCTACACAGACGCAGATGACCCGTATTTCAATAAATTAACAGGTAAAGATTTGTTCTGTTGTAAGTTTTTCTTATGTTGCAAGTTGCGGGCCGCGATTGTGGAAGCCCACAAAAGTGACTTACGTACATACCTGGTCTTCGTCTGTGATTGCTGGTATTTTCGGTTGATCTTGACAAAATTTTCAAAAATCTATGTTCTTCATGAACTTCTTTAGCGTTATCTTTGACATCCTCAGATTGTAGAGCACTTTTTAGATTATTTAATACTTATGATTGTTTGACCGGGGTGCTCATCCTATCCCCTGAAATGGCGTTCTACTACTTATCGATTTAGTGCTTATAAATCCAATACTGTTAACGATGTAATTGCAATAGCAATTGTAATTTGATGTTTTCATACTTCTCTAAATCAGCCGTATCAGAGATAGCTATAACACCTAGGCAGATGGCAGGTATGGCACATCTTTTTATTTGTTCGCGAAAAAAATGACCAGTTTTTCTTTCGCTAGGTCATTAAAATTTCATAAAACTGTAATCTCATATGTTACAGCTGGTCACATGATCAATACCCGTTGCCATGACAGCCATACCAGGTGAGATTTTTTGCTTTGAAATAGCTAAAGTTATAAAAATAAAAAAAATTAAGTCCAACTCGGACTTGAGTGGAATATTAATATTTTTGTAAAACAAAGATTTGAAACATTTTTCCGATTTTTAAGGGTTGAAATAAAACTTAATTCAATTCGATTTTGAAAGTACTGCCTCAGAATGCAATCGGTACAGATTTACAGTAAATCCTGTTTCATTCCTCTCATTGCTGAAAAAAATTTTTGTATCATGCAAGCTTTCGGTGGTTGCAACAGAAGGCCAATGTGGGACAACCTTCCCCTCAAGATGTTGGCGTCAAAGTTGGCATTGTTATCCTAACCGTGTAGTCGTTACTATGAAATAAAATGGCACTTTTATGACCTAATTATCGAGTTGTTAATTCAGAGACAGGTTTTTTATTGTCTTGAAAAGTGCATGGTTTAAAATGAACCTTAGTAGCGTTTGTTGGCGACCGTCACATAAAATTCATATTACTTTTAGCTTTAAAAAGTTTGTTGTGTTGTTGAAATTAACAAAAATGCTTCTTAATATAGTGCAAATTTAAAAAGTTTTATGTTTGAAAATAGTTATCAGGTAAACGTACGAAAACTGCGGCCTAATCGTGGTACAATATGCTGCCCAAGCTGTCCAATTGAGTTCAGAGAAGTGTTGTTAATTCGATTTTGAAACAATTTGAGATAGCGCTTTATAGCTTCTTTCAGTAATCGCTAGCGACTTGTGACATCCTACACTATTTAGTTAACAATTTCGTGACCGACCAACAACACAACAATTAATATTTAGTGTGATAGTGCGATAATCCAAACCAAAACTAAGCAAATACTAAATAACTGCTAAACCAGTCACAAGTTTGCAAGCATCATTAGAAAAATCTGTTGAGGGGTTTTATATGTTTGGCCATGGATTTAGGAACTTTTCTGACATCCTCTTTAATTTTATTCAGACACGATCTCACTTGCAAGATGTCAGCTGAGTATGACGGCTTTATGACGTCATCAAAGAAGTGAGTAATTAAGTTTGTTAGAAATTTAAAGTTTACCAACTTCCTTTCAGTTTTCGTTGCACTGTTTACAGATGGCTGTTGAATTACTTTCTTCGGTATTATTTCAGTGTTGATACATTCCTAATGTTGTATCGGTTAGTTTCATTTTGCTTTGAAAAAAGTAGAAATGAGTAATTTTTGTTGGCTTGCTTTTTGGGGTTGTCAAGAGTCTTGCCAAAATTAAACTCTGGTTATACCGAGCAATATTACCCGCTTCTAGTGGTAAACTCGTATTTTAACATTAAATTTTTAGGTGGTGGTGCCACTTTGATGACGACAATTATGTAAACATTGACCGCTTGCTAGCGCTATTGAAACAACACAGCTGGAAAGAAGATGTATACTTGGGGAGGCCTAGCCTTGGACATCCGTTTTATGCGAGTCATTTTTAGGATTTTTATGTTATTCTGACTGATTATTTTTTCTATTAGTTGCACAAACTGTAGTACAGTATTTTTAAAAACCGGCTAAATGCGTTTTAATAAAAACTCTGATAGCTAATTGTTTTGGAAAAGTTTTCCTTTCGGGGGCAGCTTGGAAGTGACAGAAAAAAGTTAAAAATAAACATTTGATCAATTTTGCCTAAACTTTTACATAATCGAAACAAAATAATTACAAACTTTTGTTTTGATGTTCATCATCAAGAGTACTTGACTTGGAAAACACAACACTCCTTGCTGTATTCTGTTTCAAGCTGCTTGGCATGTTTAGTTCATACCCAAATAATTTTGAAAAGTCTAGAAATTGGTTTGTGAAAAAATAAAATTTGCATTAAAATGAAAACACGGTTTTCACAAATTATGCAAAAAAAAAAATATTTTGCCGATTTTTGAGCTGCTTAAAAGTCTCAAATTTTCATCGATGATTTTTTCATTTCAGGTTTCTTACAAAGGAAAGAAAGAAAAAATATGGTTTGCCACTGGCGGTGCTGGTGTGTGCATTTCAAGTGCACTTGCTCAAAAGATGGCGCCATGGTGCCAGTAAGTTGTTTAACTTGTAATCAGTACTTAAATTGTATCCCCATCGAGAGTTGCGTCCCCCCATCGAGATTTCAGCGTCCCCTCTAACGAGATTTCAGCGTTCTCTCCATTAGGAGCAAGCGTTTGGATGATTCGACGAAATAGTGGCTGTCAACACGAATTAATTCCAAATTCCGGCCGAGCATAGTACCAAATTGCGGCGATGACCTTTTTTTTATTTTTTTTTAGTCTTCACTCCATTTAGGAAACAAAATCCCTTCAATTTTTAGTGAAGACCTTTTTTTTGGTCTTCAATCGAATTTAGGGACAGAATCTGAACTTGAAGCGTAATTTCCACTAAATTTTATTGGCATTCCAAATGCGTTTGGTCAACGCTGCGAAAGCGTCTCCGCATGCTAAATTTTGCAGTTTAAGTACTGCTTGTAATGTTTCAAAAAGTTTGTAACATTGCGTTGATCAGAAAAATGACTTGATAACTTGAGTTAACAAAACTATTTTATGATAGAGCGTTTATCATATCGTTAATGTTTGTTGAACACCACATCTAAGCAATCTAACAGGTTACCAAATACATGTTAGTTTTCTCAAAATTGAAGGTTTGATTTCTACATTCCTCAATGTGAATCATTGTTTAAAGTTTACGCAATGGGGTTGGATGGCTCCGTTCTTCGCTACACAGCTGGGGTATGGCAACAATTGTTGCATGTGAATGCGGCGCTAAGAATCAAACACCAGACTACATAACAACAGACTGTTTGCTTTGCTCTCCACCCCGCGGTACAGCTGGACTGATTCGACTGGATGAAGATACAACGAACTGGCTGCAACAACCTGCCCGGACATTTAACGAGAAGCTCAAACGACCGAACGATCCTTTTTGGGCTCGTTTTCCAGCTAGTCGCCTATTGACACTAAGCTCTTACTCTTCTGCTGCTAAATTTTTATTTTCTGTAATTTTCGGATTTTTTGTTCTTGCGTAGAAATGGGGAAATGATGAGAACATCCAATGCGTTACGGATTCCAGATGATTGCACTCTTGGATTTGTGGTTTCCAACCGATTATCCGTCAACTTAACTCGATCCGATCTGCTCCATTCCCATCTGGAAAGACTAAGGGATATCGACTTTTCAACAATCACCGAACAGGTCCCTGCGCCACAATTAAATTGATTTGAGTGATCTAGCTCTTTTGACTATGGTGAAATACGCGTGTTTATTGGTTGCATGCGTTTTGTTTTTTCCTTTGTTGCTTTTAAATAGAAAAAATATCACACGTATTTCGGCACGACAATAAGATTAATCATCATAAATTATAATTTAACCCACCTTCTAGACATTGTACGTAAGAATCCGTCATATATACGTCTATACTTAGAAGAATGCTTTTTGCTGAATCTCCTTCAACTTCAAGAACTCGATAAAAACAATGATGAAAATGAAGCTGTAACTCAGATCTAGTCAATTTTAAAATGGCTGTGGAACCAGCCTCAATAATATCAAAAACCTAGTTTTTAACTTTTTAGACAATAAAATCGATTTTGCCCCAAGCGAGTCATCTTATTTTATTATTATTGAGGCTGGACGGTTCGTCAGCCACTTTGGAATAATTGATACGTGTCTGTTGTTCGAAATTCTTAAAATTTTATGTGAATTTTAATCGTAAAGTGCATTGGGCTGGTTGTTTTATTTACCAATCCAAATTTTTGCATTTTGTTGCTGAGAGATTTTTGTGGCTAAATTGCCGCCTTTGTCTATTACATAATCATGTTGATTAGTTGATGAGACTTACTATGGCTAGTTTGTGGTGTATTATTGAAACAAAATACTATTACTATTCCGTTCTCCGAACCCCTTTGGAGCTGGTTAGTTGGAACTGCTCGGCATTTTTCTGTGAATGAGAGCATCAGCGAACGGAAATAATAGACCACAGAACTGCAGGTGGAATGGAGGACCAGGGAAAGAAAAGTGACCATTTAATAATAATAAACCACAGAACCGCAGGTGGAATGGAGAACCAGGGAAAGAAAAGTAACTTTTCCAACCCACTGAAAAAGTGGCCACTCCATTACCACATAGTCGGCCACCTCTGGTTGGTACCCTTAGGTCGAACCTAGCGACACGCCGAGGGGGTTGCTCTACTATTTTTTTCCGAATGAGTATAAAAGCGCAAATTCTTTGTGTCGTCATATATATTATGTTTGTGTGTACGCTTTGTGTAGTACAGTAGTAGCTGTAAGAAGGGCATTTGTTTTTGGAAGGCTTTATTTCATCCAAAATTTCGATCTAGTTCTTAATTAATTCGGACTCAAATCCTTCTCCAAAACTAATTGCAAATCTAAACCCAACCCAAACCTTTATCTTGAGCCTTAAAAAGCAAATGAAAAATGCGCAGAGCAATATTTCTTATCATAGTACAGTATTGTTTTATTCTTTTTAACTTAAAATTTTCTGGTGAAATAATCAACCCTTATTTTTTTAGGTTACCCTGAGTTATTTTTTGGGTGAAAGAGGCGATAACAACATAATCACCCTCCCCCAATCCATTCCACAGTTGGAAAACGATCCAACGCGGATCAAATCCGTACATTGCCATCTGTTTCCGACAGCAGATGTGTGTAGATGATATTTTCCAGCATCAGTTTCCGGTTAAGAAATATTGCTACTGATGGTGTGTCATTTGGCTAGATGGAAGTGCTCATCGAGAAGATACTCGGAGGGAAGAGAACTGGAAGTGTTGGAAATCCGAACGGTGCTTGTACCCAAAAAAGTTTTTTGGCCTACCCTTAGCCCAGATAGTAATGCGGAAGCCTAAACATGGGCAATGATGGTACTTAACTTTTGAAACTGTTGTTTTGTTTTTTTTGTTTGTTTTAGGCTAAATTATAATTTATGCAAAAAAATAGAATTAATTAACCAAACTGGAATGTTTCGAGCAAACATAGTAAGTCTAAAAACTTATATATTTCTGATGTGGAATTTTTTTGCAATTCTTGCAGCAAGAAAACTGTCTACTGCATTTTTCAAGGCATTTTTATTCGATAAGACCACAAGATGATTTTGATAACATCAAATTTTCTCTCGATGTTTTTACGAGAAAAGTTGTGTTTTTTGCCATTTTGTTAATATGTGCAATGTTTTTAGATCGTGTTATTTGTAATAAATGTTGTTTATCTCGGTGTTATTTTCGCTATGGTCTAAAGGCTTTTTACCCTGGACGCGAAGCGAAAGTTGGCAATTTTCGCAAGTGGTTGCTTACGTCACTTGCTCAAAATAGGCTAATCATTTATCAACAGTTTTGTGTACGTGAAGTTAAGCAACCTCTCGCAAAGTTTGCCACCAGTTGAAACCTTTCGCAAGTTGTCGGTGACGTCAAATTTCGGTTGTTTCGTGTCCAGTGCAAACTTATATTAAAGACGCTTTGCTGAAATCATTTCAACAAAAGATTAACTGGCAGTTTAAAGCTGACAATTCCTGTATGGTATAGGAGAGGTTGATGGTTCGGTCTATTCTTGACACTTCGGATGGAGGCCCAGCCCCACATGTCCCTTTTTATGTTTTAGTGCCGAAGGTAGCAATAGCATGCAGGGAAACTGTGAACACTAAATTTTTTTGGTTGACCAGACAGAGGACTGAACCCGAGTCAAACAATTTTGAAAAATTTCAATTCACGACCGATCGCTCATTATGCAGTTGGATGAAAAGCATTAAGCCGCGTTTGCTTTAAGACGTGATGAGAATATCACAAGTAGAGAAGAAACAGAGATTTCTTCTAAAATCAGTCAAAACGAAGCGAAAAATTCAACAACCAAAACATAATCAAGCTGAACTAACACGACAAATCGATGAAAATTGGATTTTGGGTCACTTAACTGCTGGGTCTATAGTTTTAATCAAGTTACAGTAAAACGAGTCTAAGCCTCTAAAAACAAGATTAGCATAATTAAGTTAAAATCAAAATTACAGTTGGAGCACATTATTCTCTTAAAAATATTTCAACAGCAGGCTTTGTAAAAGATTGACTTTGGCAGGAAGGCAGTTAGAAATTTTAACCTAAATTGCAAGCGTTTAAACTTGTTTTGGACTTGACCTGTTAGTAAGATGTGGGCTTGAAGGGGCTGAGCGATTTATTTCTTCTACTAGCTTTCAAATCTTACCAGTTTAGTTCTTTTAAATGGCTCCAAAAAGATACACAATTTGATTCCAATGGCGCTAAAATGGCTACTTTTCTGAAAAAAATTACAAAAACTGCCCTGCGACAGAGGCTTCGCTCCAAACACCCCGTTAGTGGTAGACGTGAGTATTGCCAGTTTGCTCAGCACGTTGCCGAAAAGAAACATTTTTCAAGCAAAAAAAACCTTTGGGTTCAAGCCTTCCTTAATGAAATCCTGGTTTTGCGCCTGAATAAGGATGTAATTAAATTAAAAGTCCTACTTTCGAAGTTGTAAAGTTGATGTAGTATTTTGTCAATCAAAACTTGAAGATGTTGTTCAAGTCGAATTCAGATTCGTATTCACATATGCTCCAGAATATACCTCTCACAGACTTGCAAGTTCTTACAAACAAAAACAAACATAGAAAGTTACCCAGCTAAGCGTTCCAATACGCTTTCAAATTAGCCAGCCTTCATGATATGAGAAACATTCAAATACGGTAAACGCTGGACCACGTTTTGGCTGTGGCTCTTGCCTAAAGTGCATTTCAGGCTATGCACGTTTTTTAGTTTGAGTTGGCAGGTGACAGCGAGTTCAAAAATCAAACCGCTTACCAGTACAAAACGCAAGTGTACAAATTGGTTAGAAAATCAGCTAAAAAAAAACTACAAAGTTTCAGTGAAACACCAACGATGAAACCGTGACTTGAAATTCACAAAATCAACCCGCATAGGCACTTATTCTTTCTTATCTTTAAATTTGCATGAGCTACATGTGGCTATATGAGCTATGAGTGCTGCTTTAACCCTTAATTGCGCATGACCATGTGAGTTTATTCTCTTGCAGCAACTGACTGAATAAAGATCGAAATACTAGTACAAATAGTCCAAGTGATGGTATTTTTGTTAGTAGTACATTACATGTATCGATTCGATAATAACAAAAGGATAGTAATATTGTCGAAGCACTTTATTGACAATTAGAAAGAAAAGTTTCAAGAATGGGTAAGTGGTAGATGAAATATGCACAATCAAAAGATTCCGGCAGGAGCTGAACCTTCGCATAAGAAGTTCTTGTTTTTATCCCCGTATTAGCGATTCTAGCCGACATGAAATGGCTGCCTCAAAAACTAAAAAACATCTGAATAAAGAAATCTCGCGACAGTGACAAGTTGTTTGCAACCATGTGTCTTATCTAGCCGGCCAGGAAATACTCGTAGAACCAAAATCTTTTCAGCAGCAAATATTTGAATTTCTCGGCTAACAGCCGATAGTGAATAAAATACGGCATGCATAATTGCATACTGCTCTGCTTTGAAAATAGTTAAACTGTGTACCGCTGTGTTTTCTGCTGGCTTGCATGACAGAAATTTACTTCTACACCAGCTGATGCGCTCTTATAGCTTGGAGAATTTGCAATCATTTATTTATGAATTCGACGCTAAATGAATTTATTGATTAATTCAGCATGTGAGGTGTTGCTTTGGCTGTTGTTGATGTTAATTCGTAAGCAAGGTTGAGGTCAACCAAAGAGTGAGATAAACTGAAGACTGACTGCGTAATTACAGCAAATTGTGAAATTACATATTAATCAGTTATTTTGTAATATTTAGTGCAACTTGCATCTACTCGTTTATAATATACTCTTACAAACATGGTCAAAAAAGTAATCATAAAATGTTGCCTTTTTACCAAACCATCAAGATTATACCAAAGTCCAAAAACTCGAAAGTGAAAAATCGAACTTGAGTTTTCAAACTGAGTCGAACTTTAGTTCTTCAACTTGAGGCGAAATTAAGTTTTTCAAGTTGGACTCTGTAACCTTCAAAATTCGGAAAAACAGTTTTAAATTTTTATTAGCACATCAGATTTTTGTTGAAGTTGAACTTAAGCTTAACTCAAAGTTACACTCAAGCTAGACTTGAGCTCAACGCGCTCTCATAGTGCGAAATTAAACTCCTAAAAACAAATAAAAACATCGTTTCTTTCGTTTCAGAGCATAAAAGCAAATGCAATTTACGATATGCAGTATTAGAACAAAGAATATCGAGCTCAGATTTTGTGCAACAATTGAATTGATTTCCTGACGTTGTGTTCAGCAATTTGGCAGCTTTAATCGAATTTAAGTTTGGCAGCTGCATGGAAAGAGAAAAATATATCCTTTAATTTCAGGTCATACAAAGTTGTTTTCTTAAGCGAGAAAATATCAATTTTTTATTAGCATTTATAACTGTATTTTATGCATGATTGAACTAATGCATATCTTTTGACAGCACGAGGCAACGGTACAGACTGGCAATCAAAAAATGCAAGTGTGAGGCAGCACCAAGCATCTGAGCCGCAAGAACCGCGAGACAAAATAATATTACGCCCCATAGCAATGTTGGCCCAAATGAAGGTGGGAGAAAAACTTAAAACTCAATTTTAGCTGTATTTCGTAGCTTTTTTCATTGCTTATTTTCGCATTTTAAGTCCTGGCTAAAACGACAATCGTCGAGGAATATAAAGCGGTAGTCGACTCCGAAACCGTGTGGTTTTGGCTTTGGGAGGATATTCATCAGTATCGGCACCAAAAAGGAAAAAAAGCTTTATTATTTCACCGGAAATTTTTATTCACTTTTTGTTAATTCTGACCCAAATCTAACGCACACTGAAGTACTTTTAATCTAAAACTAACCCCAAATCTAACTGAAACCCAACCCAAACCCTAATTTCAACCCTTAAAAACAGTAAGTAAAAACTAAGCGATTGAATATTCCTCAATTTCGTTTTGCTCTCTTTAACATAAACTTTTTCGGTGAAGTATTCACTCCCAAGAGAAAAAATAATGGTTCAATGAACGCACACTATATTGCTGTAGTAAGGATGATGACAGTGATTGTTGTTTTTATCGGTTGTAGCCATTTATTTTATTAAATTTTGGGGAAAAGCAAAAAAAACTTCTTTTGTTTTAAAATTATGAGGTTTAGATGAACTTTTGGAAATTTATTGCGCTGAAATTATGAAAAATCAAGTATTATTATATCGGTGATTGTATTTGCCAACATAATTGCAGCAAAATTTTTGCCGTTAAATCACCGAGCGAACGTTCAGCACTATGCAATATTAGACACCATGTTTTGAAATTTTTGAGGTACTATTTCAGAGGTTACAATGATTAGAATAACCCAAATAAAAATCTAACCCCGGCTTCTGAACTGAAATTTCTAACTACATAGACAGTTGACAATTTTAACAAAATAACTGCATTTTTAGCTTCGCACAGATCAACTTGAGGAAGAACGTCGAAAGAACATGACGTCAATCACAACCAGAAAGAAACAAAACAGTTTCAAGACTTTGAAAAAAGAGTCCAGCGTTGCGTGGAGAGACAATTATACATGGATTGGCATAGCTTTAGCTACGGTTACTGCAATTCTTTTTGTGATATCTGGTCTTATCATGTTAAGCCTACATTCTACTGCTACTGGTTGGTTGTTGGTCGGAACTGGTCTTTTATTAGTCTTTTTGATTATTATTGTCATCATGGTATATCACAAATTAAGAATCGCAGAACATCAAAAACGAATAGAAGATGCATCTGCAAATTCAGTAAGTTTTTTTTGGTTTTATTTTTAGTTTCAAAGTTACTGAGCAAAAAAATGGCCGAATACAAAGAAAGTCCTCAGTCCTGTAAATATAAAAGCTCTAAATAGAATTATTATCTTTGTTCGACAAAATACCCGAGATTAAAATAACATAGAAAACGCCAAATAATAAATTTTTGGTTTAACAAGATATTGTTGAAAGATTATTACCCGTCATTGCAGAGAATTGCGTTTTCTATAGTTCTTATTTTTTCAAATATATTCAAAATTTTGTCTCTTGGATTTTCAGTCAGCTACTGTATGAATTTACGAATTCTTCCAATTTTGTCGTTTCCATATTTCCCGACATCGTGAAAGACTTTGGTTTTCGCTGTTAATTTGTGAGGAGTACCACAGATCCTTTCAATAATTAAGCTGTTTGCTGACTTTTGTTTTACTTTGCAGAAAAACACCGTGTATCACAAAAAACTCAGCGATTTTCCTCCAGACCCAGTACTGCAGCGTGGCATCATCAATTTGGTTTATCACGGACAGGAGGATTGCACTGAATGCAGGTTGGACTTTTTTGGAATTAGACTTGTTTGGAATAAACGAAGTGACACGCTTAATTTCTTATATCAAGTTTAAATCTGGTCAAACTGGTTCATAGGTTTTACAACCAGGAACGAAAAGTTTAAGCTTTTAAAAGTATTTTGCATAAATAACATTCACATAGTTACCATATTGTTCCTGACTTTTTGAACAACTAAAGCTATAGCTCTAGTAAATTGATATGAGCGGTTTGACAATGTTTTGAAGAATTTTTCAAAAAGCTTTTGAAGATACAATGTCTTTGCTATAACCCGAGAGAGTCGAAGCAATTCTCATGGCTTTCAAGGCAAAATCTCTAATTAGAATTCGTTTTATTGTTCTATTTTTATTTAGTAAAGCTCTGTTTTCCTGTCGTTTCTTGTTGTATTGTTCCCAGAGTTTTGTTACAAGCAACAACGCTAACTCTATCAAGCAAACACAACCACAAAATCTTTTCATTTTACTGCTGCAGCAGCGCGGGATTCATTTTCTCATTTCGCAGGGTTACTTTTCTAGGCTTTTTGATTTTTTTTGTAGCAAGAAAAGTTATCAAATTAAAGCAGAATCGAAAAAAGGTACCAAACAATAAACATGAACAATTGATGGTAATTGCGTCTCGCAGAAATTTTAAAAATGCATTCATCGGAAATTTAAAAAATACAAAAATACATTCGGCTTATTTTAATTGTTAATAGTTGCACGGGTGAAACTGAGACCATTGTTTTCTCAAGGATGCTGCCACGAGACATCTTAAATTGACAAATTTGATTCTTGCAGGAACGCCCTGCAGCACAGTTGCCCATTGATTAATGGAATGACAGTTTATTTTTTTACAAAAACGGGCGTGAATTTGCAAAAAATGTGACTGGAGCTGTTTCTAATGACATTTTGTAAATATTTTGAAGTTTGGGAAAGCAAATACCAAACAGTGTAATACCTCTGAGAGAAAAAGTTTGCGAAATCTGGGCTATAGGTCTCCATTAAAAATTGCCAGCAAAAATACAGACTCTCAATAATAATTCTCGCCCTTAACGATTGATAATGAGATCGGTAATTTAAATTGAAATTATTGTATCGATTTTCGAATCGACTGTTAATTTTGCTGCTAAATGAAATCGACCGATTTAATTGCTGCACGTTGCACAAATGCCCAATGTCATCTTGTAAGAGCGATCGAGGAACCAAAGTTTGCCCAATGATTCTTTGGTAAGGCTCACCAGGAGTATTCAATTAATTGAATTTGATGTTCTAGTATATAGTGAAAAGCAGGCAGTAGCACGCCGATGTTGTTGATGGTTTTTATTTTACTGACGTTTCCTTTGCCAGTTCGGAGGCATCTTCACAGCAATTGATCATCAATTGCTCTGAGGATGCCTCCGACCTGGCAGACAAAACATCAGCAAATAAAAATTGTTCATTCATGCGTGAAAACCAAGTAGCACTCTGTCCAACCACATCAACGATGGCCACCCTTTATTGGTTCTGTTTGCAAGTCTTTCGTCAGGCTAGACAACAACAGCGGG
Organism: Trididemnum nubilum; assembly: GCA_963965965.1. Taxonomy (NCBI): domain Eukaryota; kingdom Metazoa; phylum Chordata; class Ascidiacea; order Aplousobranchia; family Didemnidae; genus Trididemnum; species Trididemnum nubilum. Next base: position 37,608,839 of record OZ014479.1, read on the forward strand.
TAGACTGGTTGGCCTCAATTAGAAATATACGTAAAGTGTCTTTCACAAAAACACAGCGACGCATTGCCAGTTCGAGAATCGAACCCAGAGCTGGCAATCTTTCAATCATGAAGCCAACGCTCTTCTACCAACTAAGCTATTGCCGACGCAGAAAAAAAACAAAAAGCAATCAAGAACATCCGTGTGTTACTGACTGCTTTTCTCCAGTAGTACCTCAAATTTGACTATCTATAGTGTTGACCCACTGAGTTAGCTACTATTGAAGATTTTTGGTCATTATAAATCGATTTGACTCCAAGAAGAGACAAAAGCGGTAATGAGATCTCGTTTTGTGGTTGTTTCTCAAGATTAACAAAACTCTACCTTTTTGATTTGAACACTTTGCAGACGTAATTAAACAACTTTTGGCACAAAAGTAAGTGTTGAAAAATTTCTGTAATCTAAAAAATTGGTAATATCCTTTTCCTTCATGGGAATCCATTAATGTGCTATCCTCAAATCTTTCACAACTTTGCAACTTGTAATTATATTTTTACCGTTTCAAATAAGTTACCGCCTATTGGCGAATACAGAAATCCTCGAAACGACTTTTATTAAAAACTTTTCTTATACATAATTATGCAAATTTTTTATTTAGGCGATTAAGGGACAAAGAAAACAATTCATATATTCACAGAGGTTTGTGTAATTTAACAATTAGGTGTCTGGGTGTACGCTAACTATGATTGGTCTAATTATAGCCAATGTGTCTTCGTTTTAATTGGGTAAAGGGGCGACCCTATAACATGTCAGCACAACATCATTGGAGCTTCAAAACATTCCAGACTGCGCGATGACAAAAATATGACAGCTGCTCGCAAAGTTTAAAGTCTAATAACCTTTGATTCTTTCATTTTTGGTTCTTAAAGTTCATTGCAGCGCATAATTATGTTTTACGTATTTTGGGAAAAGTTTTTTTATTGTTTCTAAAACCTATGTTGTGCATGCTGTGTTACTTTTGTTGGATATGTACTTGCAATTTTTGTTATCTTAATTCGAAACGTTGGTTGGTGGTAGAGAACTTGAGAAATGCTGTAATCAAAAGTTTATTTCTTCGAAGCTTTTGTCAAGAAGAATCGTCGGGTCAAACAAAAAGCTTTGAAAAAACGAACATTTTGATTACAGATTGTATTTTAATTCAAAGAATAACTACCGTGTACCATTAAATTTTACGAGTGATTTTCTTCTTGGCAGTATTAAGCAATTTATTGCTCTAACGATAGGCAAGTGTCAAGTTTGTTGTCTTTTTTCAATAGCCTATCGATTTCTTTTAAATTTTTAACTTAAACCGAAAGTTTTAATCATCTAGGAGGAGTTTTACGTTTTTTTTTGTTTTTTTCTACTTCAGTGTCAAAGTTTTTGTCAAAAATCAATCAATGACGTTATTTTAGACTCGATTAAACCAATCTCCCTGCCCACTTCACCCCCGCAAGTCAGTCGCTTCCACAAAATCAAAGTTCAACCGACAGAAAACCGAAAAGAAACAGCAGATAGTGAGTAGCATTTATATCGCAGTTTTTGGTTCGATACCCAAGTCGATCAAATCTTTCAGTTGTGTGCATCTATGGTTACAAATACCAACTTGTAAAAAAATTCTTAGAATTTTGATTAGGAATTAAGAATCAGTCCAAATCAACCAACTTTGACGCTCGACTATACCATAGGTCGGCAACCTTTTCAACTAGTGGGCCACATTCAGTCCTAAGAAGATTATCACGGGCTGCCACCATTCCACCGAACCAAAAAAGAAAAGCCTTCGCCCGAAATTAAGGCCTTTTTTCGGCCGAATTGACGGCGAAGACCAAAAAATAAGGAAAGAATCATTTCGGCGGTTTATTGCTGCATATCTATCATTGAAAAAAGAAAAAAGGTCGCGGGCCGGGTAAGATGCCTCGGCGGGCCGTAGGTAGCCGACCCCTGGACTATACGGATCTTCTTCTATACTCCAAATCTTTTCTAATTTCCCAGCCTTTTTCTTGCTTGCTACCACATTACCGTCAGGATGTATTCCCAGTTATCCCATTAATTATCTAAAATACAGTATTTTAGATCGAGCATTTTTCCAATAGGTCTGCTTGAAAGTCAAAAAGGAAAATTTGAACATTTTATTATACCAGTTTTTTGAATTATTTTTTAAAAACTTTGGTTTGTTTCATTTCCTGTCGAGTCAAATTAAAGACAACAGAAAGCGGTATTCACAGCTTTCTTTTGTGACGTTCAGCATTAAAAGCCAAATTATCTCAAAGACCGAAAGTTCTCTTTTCTGGATCCTGGCCAAGACAATTTGGTAAATGTACTGGAATTGATATGACAATCATATTTAGGTGTGAACGTTGACAATGAAAATCCGGGGCTTCAAACGGTTCATATCTCTGAAAAATATCGCATGTCCGCCATGAAGCGAAAGAAAGAAGCTGAGAAGCTTACCAGTGTTGAGATACAACGAGCTTTCGGTAATCGAAACAACAACGGTGTTGAAAAAGACATTGAAACATGCCCCGACTGTCAAACCAATATTTTTGGGTCGCCGAAATTACACCAAAGTACAACCCAGCCGGAAGCAAAAGAAGCATTAGGAATTACTAACTTTAATTTGCGAAGTAAAACCTGGCAACAGCCCCGTTGTAGAAATTATGCAACGACGCTACAAAAATCAAGACCAAGCAGAACAAAAATGCAGTAAGTTTTAGTTTTTGATGCAACCAAAAGTACATAAAAGATTGACTGACTGTTCTTTTTGGTATCTCCAACTGAAGAGAGCTCAATGATCAGAGATCACACCAATTATAATTGATGCACTTTATCCTCCTACCACGAGAAATGCGCTAACTTCCGACGAATCCGCAACCGTTTTTAGAGGTTTATTTTTCCAAGTCTTCCGGATAAAGTTTGCCTTCTTATTCCCACGTAAACACTTTTGTTTTAATGGTTTGAGGAAACTAACCAAAGACAATCATCGTAAAGCGCATTGTGCCTTATCCAAAGGCGCAAATAAATTACTAGGGTGAAAATAAGTGCCTTTTCCGAAGACGAAAAGCGCCGTTTCCAAAGACGCAAATAAGTAACAGATGATGCGGTCGAGGTCGTCGTTGAAACAACTCTTTGACCTTTTCGTCAAGCTGGCGGACAATTTAGAAAGCAAAAACGTATACTGTACTTCAAAATGAATGCTGTCCAATTAACTTGTACTTAATAAGATATTTTTACATTTTTGTGCTCAAACTTTAGACATTTTGATATAGAATTTGGGATATTTCAGACAAACCGTTGTAGAGCAAAATTGGCTTTACCATGTAACTTATCATCTGTTCCACATTATACCGCACTATCTCTTTTTGGTAGTTAATTTTTATTAGCAGTATAACAACATTCGCATAAACAAAATAAGTAACAAGTTTTATAAGTGAAAAAATAATCTCCGACAATAACGATTTAAAATCGAGAGTGGGAGTTGGCCCTAATGGCCCATCTGTTTATCCTCCCAGGAATTTCTCCACGCCCCTAATTGCCCAAAAAGTTGGGCCTATACACCAAAATCAGACCAAATATTGCTATATCTTGACAAAGATATTATTCCTTTGCAGTAATTCTTCCGGCAACGAACGTTTGAAAGATCAATCTAATTCATCGTCTCCATCTCGCATTTATTGATGAGAAAACTCCAACGCTTTGACATCTTTGATGTATTTTATGACAAAAAATAATTGAATAGAAAACGCCCAAACGTTCGATTTCCGGTCAGGTCAAAGCAAGACTATAAAAATTAGTATTCACAGCTTCATTGCTTGACGTTCAGCAATCAAAAGGACAGTGTGAAGCTTCCACCGTATTTGGTAGACAGGTGGCAACTTGACTCGAAGACCGAAAGGTCCCTTCGCTGTTTCCTGACCAAGGCAACCTGGTGAATAAAATATTATTACAATTACAAACATTGCACTTTTCTACGAACAGTTTTAATAAGAACACGACCCTCATATTTTGTTCAAAATTTAAGGACAATTTCAAGGGGCCAGTATACAATATACATGTAAATAATCAGTTGACCTTTCTTTGCCTTTTTTATTGCCATTGTTTTGGTTGAGCGGTAACGCGTTTGTCTCTGGAGCGGTAAGTCTGAGGTTCAAATCTTGGACCGGTTAAATCGAACAGAGTGTCGCCAACGGCTCGCCACCACTGCGATATTTTTTAGAAAGGAGCTGTATTACCCAGAGGCGCAGAGATGGTCCACGCCAACTCGTTACACGCTTCAGCGTAAATCAGCGAGTAGAATGAAAGATTTGATTTCGATTTGGTTTATCTTAAGACAATTTCAATAATTACGATCAATAACAAAAGGCAACCTTTAACCTAAAAAGAATGAGTAATTGAGTCTCTTCAAATTCAAATACTCTCTGATCAGGTTAAAATTTTCATGTCTCGGAGCTTTTTGTCTGACACTTGTCAAGAAGAATCGTCAGAACGGAGAGCGCAAGAAAAAGAGCAGCTATTTATAAAAAAAAGCCAAAATAGCCGCTTTTTTCCTGCGCTCTCCATACTGATGGTTCTTCTTGACCAGCGTCAGACAAAAAGCTAAAAAGATATGAACATTTTAATCAAAGCAATTCTCAAGTTTTGTACCACCAATCAACTTTTCTCTGATCTATTTCATGAGCTGTATTATTTAGCGTGGCTCATCAAAAGTACCAAGAAAAATCAGCCTTGGTTGGTTGCGGCTGCCGGGCTGTTTCCAGTACAAACGAGAGGATGCTCGTGCAACAAATAAACTGCTGCTTCATAGAACCCCGGTTAGGCTGGGGAACTCGGGAGAAAAAGTGGCCTTTTTTACACCATTCAAAGAGTGGGCACTCCATTACCATACAACTGGGCACTGCTGATGGTTGTCGATTGATTGCCTCTTTTATGATCCTTTGTGTTAGCGGCTTCGCTGTTGTGGACCGGATAAGCCTAGGGATCGTTTTATGAGCTGGTCAAACGAAACAAAACAATCACAAAATTGCACCTAACGAATTAGCAACAGTGAATAAAATTTTAAGAAAGGTAATATGATTAAACGGCCAGTTATTCGAGTGGTAACCCGTTCGTCTCTGGAGCGGGAGGTTTAAGGTTCAAGTCTCGGGCCGGTCAAATCGGACATTGTGTTGCCAACGGCTCGCCACCGATGCGATATTTCTTTAAAAGGAGCTGTGCTTCCAGGGCGCAATGACGCGAAGATGAGCCCCGCAAACTCGTTACATGCTTTGACGTAATGCAACGAGTATAATGAAAAATTTGATAGGATAAAGTGATGTCATGGTACACTGTCAGCCGATAAATGCCATCAAACATACCAGCCATTACAATTACACTTTTAAGGTCCGATGGTTTTGGTTTGTCAGATACGAAAGAACTGTGCCAATCAAAGAACTTTTATGTCACCAAAAAAAACAAACTTTTCGATTGGCACCAAAAATTTTTTATAACACCAAAAAAAAATTTTATTTGGCGCGATTCTTTTGTCATTTGGTAATATTTTTTGGCAAGACTTGTCAATCAGTATAAGGCACCACAATTGTAAACCAGGCTTGAACAGTGGATAGGAAAAAACGGTCACAATTTGTATCAGTTTGTAACATCGATTAATGCGGATACAATAAGTTTGGAAAAGTAAACAATTCGACAACGCTTTGAAGCTGGAAGGAAGAATATTTCCGAATTTTGTTCTTCCTTTTTTCACATCGATTTTCTATATCTAAATTTGGCCATGCTGCCCGAACTCTAATGCAAAGTTCTGCAGAAAAATAAAAGAACGCAGCGCGAATCTAACGCAGGTACTGCACATGCCAAGGGCCCGTCTTAGCCGTCATACCATTACACGTAAGAGGATGCGCTGCCGGATCGTCATAGTATCGTTTTTAAGACGAGATACAAACACAAAAGCGATGCATTGTAAATATAAGTGTGCACTTTGTAAAAATGCTGGTGGGAAATCTGGAAATATGAAACACATTTTTACTACCATTACTTATAAAGACCTACAGTGTTTCGTTTGAACTGGATCTAATGAAACCATTTCACTTCCAAATTTGGAGATTGAAATTTTCTCTCGCTCATGGTGAAGAATTCGCATTCCGGATACCGATACGGGTAACTCGGATCGCATAATTGTTTCTTAGCAAGTAACCACTTTAAATGACCGGCTGCCACCTCGCGGATTGCTACTTTTGGCAGAACTTGATCGCGAGGAACCGCAAGAGATCCACGGCTACAAAGGTCAAGTAACACAAACATGTGAGACTCAAAATCCTGAAAAAAAGAACGACGAAATAAAAAAATTCAAACTGAAGCTTTTGTTATACTCGCAGTATTGCGCCGATGCGTGTACTGAGTCTGCGGGACCCATCTACGACTCATTGCGTTTGCGAGCCACGCAGTTTTTTTTTTTCGAAGAAATGTCGCAGCGATAGCGAACCGTTAGAAAATCTGTGTCTTTGACCAGTCCGAAATTTGAACTTCGGACCTCCCGCTGCAGTGGCGAAAGCGTTTCCACTCCACCAACTGGTGTTGACTGTATTTTATTGCACGAAACTGCGGTCTTGCAGACTATTTGCCCGTGCAGTTTGGTTGCGCGGGTTTTTCTTATGTCATTTTCGGATTGGTACATCGATAAACTTAACACTTAAACTGTTAAATGTTGAACGTGGAGAGGAGGGGGACGCTTTCGCAGCCGCAACCGGACGCATCCTAGAATAAAAACGTTTCAGGGCGGAAAAACAAAAATAATCTCGTTCATAATAAATGATGACTAAAAAAAAGTTTCACGTTTGATATCAACCACCTTTACTGTCCAAACTCTAGATAATATCAGTAAAAAAAAAAACTCGGACGCTTTTTTCCTGTTAGGGGAAGCTGAATTTCCGTGGGGGAAACGCTAATTCTCGATGGAGAGGACGCATAGGCGTAGCCAGGGGGAGCTTAGGCCCCCCCCAATTGAAATGCCACCAATGATACAAATGTGGCAAAAAGACTATTGTTTCTTCAGTTTCAGTTTCTTTTAGCATTTTTTGCGTATAACATACTCGCGTACAACGGTAGTGAACAATAACGTTAACGACCAGGGGGCCCGAGCTCCCTCAATTCAATTTTTGCCAACCATTTTATATGCGTAACCCGGGTGAAATTAAGGGTTTTTGTTCTAAAATTTGCTATCTTAGGGCCTCATGTGACCTTTTTATGAAGTAATGCAATAACCAGGGGCGGATTTACCATATGGCATAATGCCAGGAGTCCTAATCTCAGATGGTAAGACTTTTTTGGTCTTCACCTATATTTGGCAAGAAGATTTTGCAAAAATCTCCAGAGTACCAGTAGCCTCTCGCGATGTAAATCCGGTCCAGTCAACAACATGGTTCGCAAGCGTAATTATCTAATGTACCATTTTTGAAGAACAATTCCCCTCCAACTTGCCAGTTTTTACACGACAATATACTTTTGAAAAAAAATCAGCTGGGGGAAATGCTCATTGAACAAATTATTGAATTTGAATTTAGTGAGCATGGGCCGTACATATAGTCCTACATCTGGCTAGTTTCATGACCAAACAAAAATCTCCAAGGAATATATATCTTCGAATGGATTATTTTATTATTTACTGCTAAAATATTACAGGAAGCTACGTAACTTACTTTCCACTACTTGGGCCAAATCACTTACAAAATTTAACCCCAAAATGCAAGATTTTAAACGTGTTTTGGACTCAAAAATTGTAAGTAAAATTAGGACTAAACGATTCAATTTTTACAATTGGCTTTCAAAATGTTAAAAACCTAGTTCTTTCAAATGGCTCTGAATACGTGCGGAATGTGATTCATAATGGCGTTTAAAAATAGCTTGTTTTTTAAAAAATCGCCCAGCGGCGGGGGCTTTGCCGCCGTCTGTGATACGTTTGAGTAACACTTGTTCACTCGCACACGTCTCCCGATTTAGACATTTTCTCGTTTTAATTTTGCTAAACCAGACTACGGCTGTTGGTCTTCCATTCTACGATATCTTTGTCCCACAAAAAGTTCTTTTTCGAAAATTTCTGATGACGTCGTTGCATGTAATTTATGGTTTGGGGGCCCCCAATTAATAATCCTGGCTACGTCTATGAGAGGATGTCTCGCCCAGCATTACCCCTACAATTTAAATGCTGGATAAACTTCTTGTCTAGAAATCTTGAAATTAACTAAAGTCCCATTTTGCAAGGATTAGATGTTAGGTATAAGAATTAGAAGTGATTTTTTATCATTATAATTTGATAAATTTTTTTCTAAACATCAACAATTTATTAGCATCTGCCTGCTGAGAGAAAAATGTTCAATTTACAATATTTAAACATTTTTCTCTAATTAGGGAAAGAGATTTCGTCCAATGTCCCAACTTAAAAAAAGAAATCACAAAAGTAAATTAACCACAAAAGTAAAAAATGTGAACAATACAAAAAAAATCACACAGACTGATGCTCAATGCACAGCAGAAAGATGGCTGGCGTATACTAAAAAAATCTACAAAAAATGTCAAAAAACAATTAATCTTACACTTAGCTCTTCCGGGTCATGCAGTAGGCCCCCAAATAAAGTTTCTCCTTTTAATCCCTTCCAAGACCCGGTGAGAAAGTTTCGACAAACAGTGTAATAGTTGACATCTGTACGATTATACCGGCATATCCGCTCTTCCGCGACGTGGAAGCGTTCTCTGTGATATGCGGTTTCGCGAAATTTCGGTTCAAAACCTGAAAGCAAAAAAAACGTCCCTTTTATCATTGTAAAACTTAACATGAACCGGTTAGAATAATGCGGGTGTCTCTGGTTGCTGGCACTTTGAGCAAAATCCAACTGTGCAAGATTTATCTAGTCTTTAGCATCTTGCCGCGGTATTTTGCAAACTGGCATAGATGTCACTTACCATAATTGTGGAGTTCGGCCCGTTTGAAATCGAATCACTTTAGTAGCAGAATAAAATGCAGTTTTAATATAAGCATGTTAGGGGATTCGGCTGGACAGAATTTTAGTATGATGATCGTTCAGTCGTTTTAGCTTCCCGTCCAATGTCCGGGCAGGTTTCTCGCAGCCAGCTGGTTGTATCTTTGTCCAGCCGGATCAGTCCATCTGTGCCGTTAGGAGGGAGAAGAGCAGAAAGTCTGTTGTTATGTTGTCTGGGGTTTGATTCTCAGCGCCTCATTCGCATGCTGCATTTGTTGCCACACTCCAGTTGGGTAGCGAAGAACGTAAATGAGTTAGCCGGATCCAGGAGCGTCTTGGAAGATGCAATCCTGATGGCAGAGCATCAATGTCGGGGATAAACTGGAGCTGCGGTTGTCCCATTCAGTGTTCCAGGAATATTCAGCCCAGTCTGTTGTCTTCATATCTAGTTGGCCAAGGTTTAACGAAATGATGATGATGATTTGTGCTAAAGGCATTTGCGTTTGTAGCAATTTGTTTGACGTAAACACGTTGTTTTGGCTCATTTAGAAGCTGTATTAGCATCATAAAATAAACACAAAAATCAAGAAACCTTGTTGAGGGTCGGCTGTGTCAACCACAATAATATTCTCGCTGTTTTGAATGATTAGTTTTCCCGTGCGAGAAATTCCCAGGTCATGTGGGGTCAATCTGTGAATCAGCAGAAGGAACTTGGAATCATTTTCGCTGAAATGACGAGCCATGTCTAAAAGCTAAAAAGTTATTTCAAACCAATTTGTGCAACGAATCTCTTATAATTTACTACAACATAAAATGGCACAATGGTCACTATCCAGTTGATAGCTGTTTTTTTACTCCTAATCAAAAATATTTCCGACGTTTTCCGGTTTCACCTCAAATGTAACAACTATTCTTTATATTTTTCATCTTCATTGTCCTAGCAAACCTATAAATTGAGTTGTGCGAAAAACAAAATAATCAAACCAAGCGCGCAATCAGGATTTTGCTCAAGAAGGGAGGGAGTGGCTTAAAAAGTCAAAATTTTTGTTCAAAAATTATCTCATTTTGACCGCGGTGCTGAGCAAACTTTTTCTACTCAAGTGCATCACAGACGAGGGTCTGGGGGCAGAGTTCCCAGCTATACCTTAGTCCAGCCGCTTGGGGTTTTTGTAATTTATCTATTTTAACGCTATTTGGATCACATTTTGTAGGTGTCTGAAGCCATTTAAAGACTATCAAAAGTCATTTGAAAAAATTAAATTTCCCGGCTCCTTCAGTCCTCCCCCTTTACTTACTGATCAAGTTCAAAACACGTTTAAACGCTTATACTTTGGCTTAATTTTTTTTAGTGACTTGGCTAAGGGGGGGAGGGGCTGAAACCCCTTTAGCCTCCCTGGCTGTGCCACTGAATCAAACCATGATCAAGCTCAGATTGAACCTGGATTGCAACATCCAATCTCTTTTCCCACGGCGCATTGTAGAGTTGATAAAGTGTGGTGACCATCGAATGCTTGTGCACGGTCATCAGACCACAGGTGCCAAGCGAGTAGTTGATTAGCCACCCTTCGTAAAAAGGAAACATTTTCTGCAAAAATAAAAATTTGGAGTTCTTTCCGTATCGTAAAATACAAATTAGAATATTTCCCGCTATGATTGATTGATGCATCTTTATCTTCCTGTCAGGAGAAAGCGATGGTCCGCGGCGCTATGCTTTTGACTATAATAAAACACTTTTGCAGAACAACTTAGGAAAGTCGGCAGCATGGCCGAAAGAGTAAATTCGTCGTTTCTACAACGACCCTAATGGAATGAATTGGACTCAACCCGCACCCTGGTCAGTGGTCACCATTTTGCAGCCTCAAATAAATTCGTTGTATGTTTCTTAATATTTCTGCTTGGTGGCCTCAAACAATTGAGCAGCAAAAATTTGCGAGGGAAGAAGTCAAATCCCAACCGGAAAACTTGGAAAATGGTCAGCTCTTGCTACGCTGGTGCAGAACTGTAGATTCGTCCGACAAATAGCGTCAGGGTCGCTTTCTCATGTCAGGGTCGCTTTCTCATGTCAGGAGGACAAAAATGCAACAACCAATCAATCAAACAGTCAGATGGGTTTATGAAGCAACATTGTCTATACTATTTCATTGCAGCTAAGAAAACTCTGTTTACCTGCATAACTGTGCCAGGTGACATCTTGCATGTAAAAGCAAGTTCTGCTTTTTCTTGGTAGGAATAGTCGCTCATCAGTATGCTTCCTTTCCCCTCACGAGCTCCCAGGGTTCTCCTGATAAGCCGATCAGCTAGACGGGAGGAGGCGCAGTAAAAAGGAGGAGACATTCCTCTGATCACATATGGATTTAATCTCCCTATAAATGCAATTTTAATGCCACTATTTCAAGCGCAGTTATTCAAAACTAAATCCAGATGCTTAAGGTGCTACTCTGAGTTGTAAACGTGGCGACTAGTACAGACCCGAACCCGAAATCATAAGCCCGAACCCAAAAGTGATTTGAAGCTTGTTACAGAAGCCTTACGTAACTCTTGATTGAATGTAGGTGCTCCTGCAAAAACATAAAGCCTTTACCATGTCCGTCTTGCCAAACCACAATCGAAAATTTCTCCAAATTTAACCTGTTTTGTTCAGAAGTAGAAACAAATAATATTGGACAATATAAACGGAGCGGCAAAAAATAACTGCAATTTAACGCAAAATAATAAACTAAAAAAGTGCCACACGAACAGTCTTGAAAGCAAAATACACATCCTTTTGCCAAATTATTTCACTGAAAAATGAATGCATTATAACAGAGATAGAACTCGACTAAACACAAAGGCGTGCTCGAAGTAACGCGTATTTTTAAAACTGTTTGCAAGCCAATGGCAGCAGGAAATAAAGTGACGTGAGCAAACTGAGCTAATTAAAGAGAAGGAGCGACCGAGTTCTAAACTTGAGCGGAGCGAACAAAAATAAAGAGTGAATCAGTGCTGTAACAAAGCCAAATCCAGGCCAGAAAAAGTCCAAAAGTTAAGTCATGTCTGAAAAATGTGTACATTTGTTGTTCGTATGCGGTTAAAATAAACTACTTGCTGCTCATCAATTGTGACGCAATCATAAAAAATGCGTGATAATAATGTCAAAATATTATTTTCAAATGCGTTTTGTTTGTTAAGTAGAATTGTGACCTTACAAAGGTGTTCTTTGAAAAAAGTTTTGTTTGAACCACGAACTCATATTCGCTTCGAACAGGAAAGATTAGCTATTTGATACAGTGTTAAGCGGGTTTTACAAATCACGCGTATTTGCGAGCGGAAATACGCGTGACGTCTTTTTCAATGTAAATGCAAAAAAAGAAAAAAGGTAAATTGCGTGCAGCCAAATGAAAAGCGTATTTCTGCGCGCAAATACGCATGATACTCTGACTTTTCTTAGACCATCAAGAACATTTGAAATTGCTTTTTGGACTGAATCTTATTATGGAATTTTTTTCTGTTTCTTCCCTTTTTTTGCGAGAAAAGAAAAAATGCCATACGTGGAAAATATGCAAGAAAAAGGGATATACCTGTAGTATAAGATTAGTTTACGCTTTTAAAATTCTGAAAAAGTTGTATTCTAAACATTGTTCCAAAACTTCATAAAAGGGAATTAAACAATTTTTTTGAAAATTTTGTAAAAAATTTGCATAATGATTCACAATGACAATGAATATCATATAAATTGCGTATACTGTAATCGCAAAATAACCAGGGTTTTTTAGACAAAAAGGGCATGCGAAGGCTTCTTTCACGCTTGACATTAGAAGGGTTAATATAATCGAAATATAGGTTAGCTGCTCTAGTGCCATGGTTCTCAACCAATGGGCCGCGACCCAAAGTTGGGTGGCTTGAAATTCTTTTGGGTCACCTGTTTTTTCCAAACCCGCGCAAATTTGAGTATCCCCTGAGAGCAGATCCTTTTTTTTTCGACTTCATCTCAAGCCCTGTGGTAAAAAAACTTTTGTAATTTACGAGTCTGATCGAACCCGCGGAAATTTCAGGGTACCAGAAGTGAAGACCTTTTTTTTGGTCTTCACCTCACATTCCGCAAAATGTTTTGAGAAAAATTCTGGTAGTCTACCGCTGTCCCCTCTTTCGGTCTTAAAACCATGGTAAGCCTATAATCAGAATAGGTTGCAACATTTCACACATTTAGTATTTTCAATAAGTTTGGGTCGCTTTGAAAAAATGTTGAAAACCTCTTCTGTCGTACTATAATCTGGTCAATGGCAATAATCCAATTATTGCACAACAGCTTTACAGCAGATTATAATTCCATTATTAGCTTTTCTAATGCCTCGCGTGGAAGAAGCCGTCGCATCATCCTTGTTGTCTACAAATCTCTAATAATAACACAAAAGAGTTTAAGACACAAAAAAGTAAAGCATTGTTGCTTCTACTACACCGATTAATCAAAATACCTGCCTGCCCAAGCAACTGTTTCATTTGTGGCCAATCGTGTAAAACTTCCACTACATTACAATCAGATAAAAAACCGAAATTGTGACAGATCCAATTCTGATAGCTTTTGGACGTAAACATCTCTGGTTTTAGGCAAACGCTGCAAAATTCCGACCCACAGGACTCTGTTAGTGGAAAATTGAAAACCACTTTCTCTATCACGTTGTGTGCACCAGAGATTTTACCAGGGATGCTGATTCTGTTTTTAGCTGTAAATATCAAGAATAATTTACCGAATTGAAAAGTGGTTAATTAATCAAAATTTTGTAAAAGCAAATCATGGGCATATATAGTTTTATGGGCATAAACAAAGTTCGATGTAATTGTAATTGAAGCTCGTTTTGGCAAAATATGTTGATATGTGACATTTTACAAAAACGAATTTTTCCTATTTTTCAAGTTATTTACTAAAAATATTTTGATTAAAACGTTGATTTGCTAAGCTTTTTGTCTGACACTAGTCAAGAAGAATCGTTGGAATGGAGAGCGCAGGAAAAAGAGCAGCTATTTATAGGAAAAAGCCGAGCCGTGATGGGGTGAAAAAATACCAATGAGAGCGCGTCATTCATGAGTGCCTAATCTTTAAGCTGTAACACGAACTCTTTTTGTTGGCAGAGGCAGAGAGCGGGGTTAGAAGTTTTCGTGAAAGTGGCTTCAAGAACAGATCGATGGAAAGGAGAGCCGCTCCTTTTTCTACGCTCTCCATTTTGACGACTCTTCTTGACAAGTGTCAGTCAAAAAGGTTTGAAGATGAACATTTTGGTCAAAGTATATTTCATGTTCTATGCCACCTACCAACTTTTTTTAAAATATTTTTCCTGAAAAAATTTTTTTCGATTATTTTTCGGTTGTAAATAGCTTAAAATGTTGCACTTGACAACTAGGCATAATGAAAATTTACAACTTTAAATGCGATTTTCTCAAAATGGCGAAATGCAACTTATCAACTTTTGCCAATACGTGTTTAGATAAATTGCAACTTTGTTCACTAAATTGCTCCTCGGCTAGAAGACTGCGAAGAGATCTTTGTCATCCTTGAGTCAACCTACCACCAGTCCAATACCCACGGTAGAGGCTTCACATTGTCTTTTTAATGCTGAATGTTCAGCAGGAAAGTTGTGAATACCGATTTTTTTCAATGTTTGGTTTGACTCAACCGGGAATCAAACCCTAATCTACCGTTTCAGTAATAGATGCTCTATCCACTCGACCACTGATCTTTGCAAGTGCTGGGCCAGCCACCTTCTGCCTTTTGAAAATCCGTTCATATCATATTGCAACGGGTTTGTGAGTTTAATCCTCAGACGGATGCGGCAGAGATGCCATTGTCATATTTTTAATCTGAATCTAAAGATTTTCTAAGCTGTATCAGCCAGCGTGACTAAAAGATAAATACAAAAATACCGAACTATGAAAAAAACTTTGTCTAAGAATTTAATCAAGCCGTGGAATTTAAAAACTTTGAAGAGATTTGTACGTATAAAAGTAATGAAAACATAGGTATATTATCACCAAACAGTCAGCCGGTTGTTTTCTTGTTTTTTGCAACAAAATTTACTACGCGAAAGATACACTTTTTTAACCAAAATAACTGTTTTTTTCAGTCCCAAAACATCATCAACCATTAGGCTGCTCTTTCATAAAGCACAAGACCAGTAGTCGGCGACGGGACAAACGAAGCTGAAGCTTCCTTCTGCTACAATCATAATTGTGTGATCTGGATTCAACTTGCAAATAGGCTACTATGTAATTATTCGAAATAGGCAATTCTTTAGGTGGCTTCAAACAAATAGCAAATTTGATTAAAAAAAAAGCCAAAATCGCCCGTAAAACTTGGTAAATGGTCAACTTTTAGGTAGTAAGGGTTTATCCGAAAATAGCGCCGTTGTGCCTTTTTTGCCACTAGAGGATATAAAAATGCATCAGTCAATATTTTTGAATTATTAGTTTTGCTGACTCACTTCCACTGATCAAGCTGGAGTTGAAGCTAATAATTTTCAGATTCGCTTTGCCGTCACATAATGATTTTCCAAAGCACGAAAAATGCCCGCAAGAAGTCGCTCCTGCGCAAATCAAAGATTACAAGCCCGGCCGTTGGCCAAAGACAAGCAATTCCAACAACGACTTATAGTCACGTCGTATAATAAAAAATCTATATACCGCTGGTAAGTAGTAGAATAAGTAGATACAGTACAGCTTAGACCCAAGATTCTAGTCTACTAAGCATTAAACAAGGATCTCTGCAATTTCATTTTGTAATAGGCCTATGTCTGATATAACAGCAGTATTATATTTTTCGATTCCTCGTGAGTGGAGGATGAATGTAAATTAATCAAACATATTTAACCCAGGCGAATTGTTGACCTTTGAAAAAAAGAAAACAAAAAAAAATTTAAAACGTTGTGTCTAAACTCTACACAGCTTCAGATCTAAATTCATTAAAAAATAAAATTTTTATCGGTTCTAGAAATTAAACCCTATTGACATTTATAGGTTTAAACACAAGATCGCTAACCGTTCGATAAATTAGCCGGCTTTAAATTTACCTTAACGAACCGGTATCGGTAACACTAGCGTTTAACTTACCAGTAAATTCTGGATTCAAAGCGTTTTTCTTCAATACATCAATCATCGTTTCGTGTGAATATATCAACCAATATCCGCACATAACCAAAGCTGTTATTCCAATGCAAGAGGTGAGAGAAGGCAACGATTTTTTCTTCAAACCCCAGTCGATAAAGTATTTTGCCACAAAAATATTTCGAACAATTCTCCTGATACAAAAACATCTCATTTTGAGGTTTGACAAGATCTCTTTTCTGAGAAAAGGGCTTCCAATATTTTTTTCGCGCCAATAAGAACCCTATAAGTTATCACAATTACCTTGTTTGGAAAAATTACTTGTTTTAGCTTTAATTGTAATTACAATTATTTACAATCTAAACAATCTTCTGAAACACAAGACTCATTTTTGTTTAAAAATGTTAGGAACGATGCAAGCTTCGGCATAAACAAACCAAATAAGAACACCGGCCAAAATTAAAACTGAAAAAATTAATTTAGGTTTTGCAGTGCCTTACTGTAACGAAATAACCAGAATTTTGCAACCAAGGTCAATGGACTGTACTGCTTTGTTCTTGCATCTTTGACAATAAGCAAAACTTTTACTCCACTCAAGTCTTTACTAAACAAGAACAAATTTGTGTTACTTTATTCTCAAATAAAATTTAAAAACTAATAACAATGAGACTGAAAATTCCAGAAAATTTAAGAAAACCAACCTCAGTATTTACCCGTTCTTATAAAAAAAGTGCAATTTGAACATTCTATCGCTCAAGAGAGTTCTACATTTTCTTCATTCAAGAAAACGAAACCAATTCTAAGTGGCAAGTAAATAGTATGTATTGCCTTGTTTTTCTTTGTTACACCAAAGACTCTCTACCAATGGTTAGCACTCAATACATGCCGTAAACTAAATATAAGAAATCAGTAGAACTAGCTATTTCAATGTTTGCAATTGTCTCAGAAATTCTTCGAATTCTGGTCAATCTTGTTTGTTGGCGGTAGGCCGCTCACTTTAGGCCGTTGAGAACCAGTTGGTTTTGTCCACTGAGTTTGCTGCTTGTTCGAAGCCACCAAGCTGAAATAATCATCTTAAAGCGCCTTGTCAACGGACACAATAACATGACCATTGACCAGGGCGCGGATTGAACCCAGATCATGCGATCATGATCGTCGTGAAAACGGTACTTTTGCCCTCTTGGCCATGCTGCCGACGTTGTAACTGAAAATAAGCTCAGAATTTTTTAATTGCAATAAAATTATAATTACAATTATTGAATTTTGGAAAGTTTCATTTGCAACTCTAATATAATCAGAGGAGTTTAAATTCGACTGATTCAAAAAAGTGCCAGGCAGCGTGGGTCAGAGCGAATATCATAACACCGTACACGTCACTAGTAAAAATTTAAAACCCCACAGACTGTTTACTCAACACAATTACGGCTGCTTACGGATGAAACAATCCTGCTAATTCCGGATGAAAACAACGTGTTATGATACAATATTACAAGCAGGGGTGCCGAAATCTGGGGGGAATAATCCCTCAAATAATTTGACTGCACACCCCCCAATAATTTGGCTATGGTCTGCATATGAGCGTTGGATGATCTTTGGACTTTATTTTTTGTTCTTCACATGATTTCGGGGATAAAAACTCTTCAAGATTCGGTGAAGACCTTTTTTCGGCCTTCACTTGATTTGCTCACGTGAAAAAATAGTGGTCGAGCTTCATCCCCCCCAGTGTTGTTAATAGGGTAAAATTGGGGTAAAATTGCAAATTATCCCCCCCAATGCTCAACGTAAATCGGCATCACTGATTACAAGTGACGAGTGATGTTATGTATGATATAATAAATAATTACATCAAAATTGTGAAATTAATCACACTTTTCTCAATTTTCCATCCCTGCTGCCAATATTTTTCTTCGCCCCAGTAAGCTTATAATCACCAATGCTTTTGTATGCATAAGCTACAAACTTCTCTCAAGTTATCTCGAACTAATTTTGGCCTGCTTGCTTATTGCAAGATTACAACATAAAAAGCAGAGCTATACAGGAAATAATTCAAACGCAACATTGATACAAAATTCTACCTTTTCAGCAGTGTCTCATTACAATGTTCTTTATGCGTATGACCTATGCAGGCAATCACTTGGCGCGAGTATACCGTACTACTTGAATATTGGTTTTTTAAGGCCCACATGCCTAATTAAGATTGTCCAGTATCGTTTATCCTCTTGCAGATATAGGGATGGATGTTCCTATCATGTACCATTTTTCCGAAGTGTACCTATTACCAGAGGTGGGCACAAGTCCTTTAATTGTTAATCCGCAAATAACGAAGCTAACTTTTTCATTAACTCGTTAATCCGTTAAAAAGTTTTTTCATGTTAACGGACTAAATTAACAGAGGTGGAGTCGAGGACACAAGGCTCGAGGCCAAGGCCAAGGACAGCCTTTCCGAGGATAGACCCTCTCGAGGCCAAGGACAGGAATGCTCGAGGCCAAGGCCAAGGAACAAGGACACAGCCGCAAGAGTTCTCCAAAAAAAAAAAAGGTCTTCAAAAAAGTTTTTCAGGCAATCTCCAATTTATAGGCGTAGCCAGAATTTTTGATTGGGGAGGCCTAAACCACAAATCACATGCAATGACGTCATCAAAAATTTGCCTGTTGGGACTTAACCAGGATTTTGCAAAGGGTGAGGGCTTAAACTAATATAGTTGAAAAGTGCAAATACGTAACTTTGGAGACGTTTTGAGAAAGCCAGTGTAACTCAAACGTATCACAGACGGGGAGTTTGGGGCGGGGCCCCCAGCGGCCGGAGGCTTTGGGCTACGGGGCGAAGCCCCCAGCTGTTGGGCGATATTTTGTAAATTTTTGAAATAAAAGCTATTTTACTGCCATTGAATCACATTTCGCACATGTTTGAAGCCATTTGAAAGCACTAGATTTTTGACATTTGAAAGCCAATTAAAAAAATTAAATTGTTTAATCCTCCTTCTAGTTGCAATTTAAGTCCAAAACACGTTTAACATGTTGCATTTTGGTGTTAAAGTTTAATTGTACGTGATTTGATCCAGGTAGGGGGAAGTAAGGTGCATTGTCTCGTGCAACATTTTAGCAGTAAATGAAAACCCACTCGAAGATTTTACTTAGAGATTTTTGTTTTGTCGTGAAAATAACCAGTTATAAAAGAGCATGTTAGGCCAGGGGGGCCCAGGCCCCCTCAATTGAAGTTCAACGATTTGTTCAATCAGCAATTTCATGGCTAATTTTTTTTTAAAGTATTTTGCGCGGAAAAACTGGCGAGGTGGAGATGAATTAATGAACTGTTATTGAAAAATAGTACAATAGATGGTTACGCTTACTAACCATGTTATTGCTGGGCCGGATTTACATCGCGCTGGGCCCCTGGCACTTTGGAGATTTTCGCAACATCTTTCTGCCAAATATAGGTGAAGACCATAAAAAGACTTAAGATTTGAGCGCAGGGCGCTTAGCTGGTACTGCGCCATATTGTGGTAAATCCGGCCTTGGTAAATGCGTTACGTTCATAAAAAGGCCAGATGTGATCCTGATATAGCAACTTTTAGGACGAACACTATCCATTTCTTCCACGTTTACGTTTAAATTGGCTGGCAAAAATTGATTTGAGGGGGTCCCGGGGCCCCTGGTCTTCAATATCGTTGTTCGCTACTGGTGTATGCAAAAAATGCTAAAAAGAAACTGAAACTGAAGAAACAATCGGCTTTTTTGCCACATTTTTGTCATTGGTGAAATTTCAATTGGGGGAGGAGGCCCGTTTGGCTAAGCCTATGCTCCAATTGCGGAAAACAAAAAAGGTATTTGCAAATTTTCCGCAAGGTTTCTGGCGTTTTCCAACATAATTTCAACAGTTCAAAAAATAGTGCGCTGTCCTCGAGCCGAGGACAGGGCAATTTTTGAGGATCTAAGGCTTCGAAGCAAAGGCCAAGGACTTCAAAATGTGTCCTCGAGGACGTCCTCGAGGCTAAGGACGTCCTCGAGGACTCCACCTCTGTGAATTAACTTCCGTTAAGGTTTTTGTGGTTAATATCTTGCACCATTCATTCATCGTTTCGGTACAAACCAGTTTGCACCGGTAACACTTGTAGCATATTAGCACGAGTTTTATAGAAGAGAGCGAAGAAAAAAGCCTTTTTTTGGGGCAAATAATAAGGTGCAACCTCATAGGTATATTAATTATCGCTGTTCACAATTTCCAAAAATTTTCCAATCGCAGCTTCGTTAGGGCATTTGAAGTTATTTTTATCTTGAAATTAAATTAGATTGTAAAATATAACTTCCAAAACACAAAAAGACCACCATAGCAATAAATATTTCCTTACAATCAGCGCAACAGCGTCAATACGTGTTCTAGAAGCGAGTGAATAAAACGAAATGTAAATTACATGGAAAATGTTAACGAATTAACGGACTTTATTAACTTTTTTATAATTAAAGCTGAAAATAATAGATTAACGTTAACGGAGGTGTGAAGTTTGTTAATGGACTAGTGGTTAACGAAGCTAACGTTTTGCATTAACTTGCCAACCTATGCCTATTACCCAATTCGTATTGTTATACAGTGCAATCTATCATCGCTGTTTTTTGTTTTTTTATCTTGAGACGATAGATGATTGTGTGCCAACCCATATCGCTATACAACACTATCTATCGCATTTTTTCTTGATCTTGAGATGATAGATTGAAACCATATGGATACTTTTTGGAAAAAATGCGGCCGTATCATTTACATAACAACGCAAAATTTACCGTACTATGTTTTATACCTAAATGCTTACGAAATCGTAACTTTTAGGAAACATAAACATACATACTGCGGCCCTGATGGCTGCGTCTAGCACTGGTAGAGCAACCAACAACAATTTACTATAGACGAGGGGTTCTCAAACTTTTGGTATTGTGGAGCCCGTGAAGAGATTGACCATTATTTACGGAGCTCCAAAATAAATTTCTAAAATAAAAACAAAAAAGTAAAGGAATTGCTTGCGGAGCCCCTAGGTTTCTTTAGCCCCTTGGGCTCCTTACGGAGCACTTTGAGAACCTATGCTATAGACAACAAACGGGAAAATGGGGCATACAATGCAAATAGTTGATGTTTCAAAATCGTATGTGGATGGTACTAGTAGCAGTAAGGTTATCATATTCTGATTCAAAATTTGCTGATCGATATTTTTTCCAGTCGCGTTGCTAAGGATGGTCGCACCCGGGGCAGGATTATCATTTTCGGCCCAAAAATATCTGTCTTTATGTGAAGACCAAAAAAAGAAAAGAAAAAGTTCTTCGCCATAAAATTAGTGGTTTTTCGTTCTGAAAATAGGTGAAGACCAAACAAAAACAAGGTTTTCGCCGTAAAATTAGTGGGTTTTCGGTCCAAATACTGTACAGTTGGAGACCAAACAAAATGAAAAACAAGGTCTTCACTACAAACTAGTGGAGTTGTGGATTACATCATAATACGTGTCGCCCCAAATGGTGTCACCCGGAATTTTTCCTCCCAAACTCACCCAGGGCGGGTGCATACAAAAAGCTACTATTGGATTTCAAAAAGGCCTTGTGGTTATTTTAATATTGTTCAAATAAATTTGAAAAAGTTAATTATGACGATAATTATCTTTTTTTAATTATTATTTTTTTAGATTTACAATTATGACGATACCGCCATCAGTTGGTCGAGAGGTAACGCATTTGTTTGGGTGACTGTTGCATTTACGATTGTGATCAATTCCATCACGCCACTGTCTCTGGAGCGGTAGGTCTGAGGTTCAAATCTCGGGCCGGTCAAAGCGGACGCAGTGACAATGTTTCCAACGACCGGCTTGCCATCGCTACGACATTTCTTCGAAAAAAGCTGCGTCGCACGGGCGCAGTGACGTGGAGAAGGGCCTACCAACTCGCCATACGCGCTTGACGGTTCGGCGTATTACAGCAAGTATAAAAGTTTTGATTAATTTTGACGATGATAATTTAATTCAAAAGTCTTAAAATCTTAAATAAGTTTTATTTAAAAAAAAACAAGAACAAAAACAAATTAAGCATCAGAAACGCATTTATCTGCTAATTTACTCCGTCAATTCTTGTAGTAAGCCAATAAATTATAAACCTGTCAAAAAAAAGTTAGATTGTTGATCCTTATTTTGTTGTTTAACCAGAAATAACTTCTGCATGGTTTCGTAGATCTTCATTATTTTTAAGACAATGAAATGGACGTTTCAAAATGAATCTTCAAAAAGATACTGGTACTCAGGCCCGGCGCCAGGATAGCGTGACTAGGGGGCATAAATAAATTTTGGGAGGGCACGAAAACCTCATTTGTTTGAATTAGAGAGTGTGGACCAAACGGAAAACGTATTCAACGCGAAATTTGGCAAAATCTGAGGTGAAGACAAAAAAAAAAAGGTCTTCATCTCAAAAACTCCGCAAATTTTCACAAAACCTGGTCTTCATCTCAAAAAACGTGCGAATTTTCACGAATTATGAAGTGAAGATAAAAAAAAACGGTCTTTTTCCAGGCGCGTAGCCAGGATTTGGAAAAGGGGGGGGGCTATTTTGAAAGAGTGAGAAGTGTGCAAACGACCTTGACTCGAATTTTCATTGACCTTGAATCAGTTTCAGACGGTTTGTCCGAAATTTGAGACGAAATGTCTCGGAAAGATCGGAAATTGAAAGGTTTTTTCCGCCCCAATAGTAGGTGATCTCCAAAAAAAAAAAAAAAAAAAAAAAAAAAAGGTCTTCGCCAAAATTCAGAGTGAATTCAAACGTTTTTTCCGCCCAAAATTAGGTGATCTCCAAAAAAAAAGGTCTTCGCCAAAATTCAGAGTGATTTTTCGGCCGAAATCCAAAATTCAAACGTTTTTCCGCCCAAAATTAGGTGATCTCCAAAAAAAAAAAAAAAAAAAAAAAAAAAAAAGGTCTTCGCCAAAATTCAGGGCGATTTTTCTCCCAATTTCGCAAGTTCAAACGTTTGAGGGGGGGCTCTTTTCGCATGGGGGGGCTATTTTCCATTTTTCACAGAAAATCGGCCTCAAAAGCACAAAAAACATGCGATTTTGCATACTTCACAAGCCAATGGGGGAGCTCGAGCCCCCCCCGCCCCCCCCTGGCTACGCTACTGTCTTTTTCCCAAAATACACGCTAATGTTTATAAATTCTGGGGTGAAGCCACAAAAACATACGGTGTTTACGGCCAAATCTACGAAAAAACAGTTCTGGCGCACGAATTTTTAGGTGATAACCTGTATTTTGGGAGTCGCAGGCCTCGAATTGCACTCCAGTAAGCACCGAGCCAGTTCATTTCTTCGAGGCACAATCCTCGCTTGGGAGGGTACAATTCTCGTTTTGGGGGGCACAAGCAGTGATTTGGGAGAGCACGGCCCCGGAATGCCTCCCCGTGGCACCGGGCCTACTTTTTTTTTTTTTTTTTGTGGATTTTTGGAAATGTGTGGAGTTAGTGGGGTGGTAGTGGAAGTAGTACTGAGAGCTGAAGACGCTTTTTCAAGCATCTACAGCACTCAGAGTGATCATTGTTGTACCAGCTGACTCAGCACAAAGGACACGTTACCGCGTCCTATGTGTCCTGAGCGCCGGTGAGTTTTGGCTCTGCAAACACCTATTAGGCATTTGCAGTAGCGCTGGTAAATGTATCGTGGCGAGAGAAGCTCAAACTACTACCGGCAGCCGAACTAGCTCTCTTACGAAGCTTTTCAGGAATTAACACAAGAGACCCGCAATGATAGCAGATCCCAAGCAATAATCCTGAAAAGAATGATCACTTGATCTAAGCTCTTGAGAGCCGAGACAAGACTCTCGGCCGAACTGGAAAACGACTATCTTTAGAGCAAGTTTTGTTGCACTAAAACTGTAAAAACTTGGATTTATTTTTAACGAAAGTTGCAAAACGTTGAATTTACGCACAAACATTTTAAACGACAGTAATTTATTCAAGCGATTTATTTACATATATTGCCAAATATTTGCAAACATTATTTGGGGAGAAATGGCGATCTTGTGCCAACAGTTTGCCTAGCATGCTAAAAATTTCGCTTCTCTGTTCACAAAGTTGTAAACCATCTGTTGCGTCTTATATAACGGTATTGATGCGCTTATATATCTTATATTATTCCTTTACATAATTCTTTGTTATGCACATCAAAGACAATAGAAGAGAACTCTGACAGAACTACACTGAAATAGCTTTACAGCATGTTTTTTAAGTCACACTAACATTTCGTGCAACACTTAATAAAATTGCAGTAAAAATTTGCATGTAAAAAAGAAAAAAGATGCAATAAGTTGCCGTCTAAAATTCCTAAAAATAGCTTAAAGCATTGTACTACATAAATTCTTAGTAGCCTATTTAGGAAGCTGTTGGAAGCCGTAAAAAAAGTCGCAGAGGTTGCAAAAACTTGCCCTACTCATTACCCAATTTACTTTACGTACGTGCTAGTTCCCTCTAGTGACCATTTTGAAAAGCGGGAGTTACAAATTGCATTTTTTTGCCTTGCATTTTTGGCAATTGCTGGCATACCGGTAGTGTGGGGTTCAGGAAAATACCGTAGGCTTCTAGTAGCAGATAGTGGTAGCCTAATGGTCTGACACTAAACAGCATACTGTAATAGATCAACTTTAACACTTAAGTTATACCGTACTAGCGAGATAGATAGAAAACAGTTTATTCGCCTGAGCAATATAAAACAAAATTACCGTGAGTTCGTTCTGACCAGGAAGCACCGACGAACCCGAAGGTTTTTCTATCCAAGGTGCTTCCTGACTTGTTACTTGACAGTGTGAAAACTTAAGAGAAGAAAAAAACATCAAATTGAAAAGAAGCGGACAATTATTTTGTTCTACTGGTATTATCAGTATCACAAGCAGACAAGAGAAAATTAATGCACAGTGTTACACAGTTAAATGATAAATTTCCTAATATGGAGCAAAGAAGGTCAAAATGATATATAGTTTTGGATAGCTTTTTGTTTTATCTTTTTTTAAATGATAACCAAGATAGTTCTTTTACATCAGGTTCAATTTTTCCCCACAATTCAATTCCTCTTTAAGTCAGAGACTTTTTCCCAGCTGCAGTTTGAACGCGAGGTTTGAAGTATAGGCCTACTAACAAACTAAGTTATCTTTTGTTCTAGTATTGTGACTGTGAATTTTGCTGATATCAACGAAACAGTCGTTGAGAGCAGTTTTAAATTTCTTGTGATGAAGCTGATACATAAATTTGGCTAGTTCAAGTAGGTAAATGTCATCTAATTTTTAAAAATTTAAGGTTTTGTACAAAGAAGTCACCGGACAATATTTGCTACTATACGTTATTGTATGAACTATATTATTTAGCTTCACATTGAGTTCTTGCATAAGTGTTTTATTTGCCGTACCCCATGTATTGTAACTATACCATATTGAATACGGCTGTAAATGAGCGAGTAATATAACATACACAGAGTGTTCCGGTCTAAGAAATTTCGAATTCCATATAACAATCCAGAATAGCATGCTAAGTGCAACAAAAGATGTTGAATGTGACAAGACCAATTTAGGTTTTCGTCAACATAAATTCCTAAGTATTTTATGGATTTGATATGTTTTATATCGATTGAATTCAAGGATATATTGAAGTTTGTCAAACATGAGCGACTGAGTTGTTTGTCAAGCAGTAAACTAGCCTACTTTTACTTTGTAGTACTAACTTTCTGAGTGTTATCGGTAGTCCTGTAAGTGTTGAATTTATCTTCTAATCTAGGCTAGCAGGCTAGGCCTAGTCTTACTCTACATAGTGCACCTAATGACCTATGTACTCAGTATTACAATTAAGTTTAACTGTTACAAGTTATGGTGGCTACTAAATCCTCTAAATTAAATAGGCCTACAGTAAACTACGGTACTAATTACCGGTAGCCTACTGGTATGGTAACTAATAATAATAGGCCTACACAATACATACAGTACACTGAGTACAGTCTGACAGTAATATGATTAACAGGCCTGTAAAAATTGGAGCCAACTTTTCAAGAACACTATCAGATTCAAGACCACACATCTGAAATAATAAAGGAGTGGACTGGAGGGTGCATCTAGCCCTGAGCCGTCTTAATACAGTAACCAAGATGATTGCTTCGACTGTAATTCCTCATGGACCATATCGAGCTACAAAATTGGTATGTAACCATTGTAAGCCAAATTTTGTTGTTGTACAGTACAGAGCTGCTGGAGCATATTATTGATCTTCCTGTCATCGCACAATGTCAGATTACCGATCAGTGGTCGAGTGGATAGAGTGTCTGCTGCTGAAACGGTAGACTTGGGTTTGATTCCTGGTTGGGTCAAACTAAAGACTGTAAAAATTGGTATTCACAGCTTCCCTGCTTGATGTTTAGCGATTAAAAGGACAGTGTGAAGCCTCCACCGAGTGTGGTAGACAGGTGGGCAGGTGTCAGCTTGAATAGAAGACCCAAATGTGCCTTTGCTGTCTCCTGGACAAGGCAACTTGGTGAATGAAATGTAATTACAATTACAGATGCTTTTGTACGGTAGCTAGTAACTGTTCAGTGTTAGACGTTTTGCACACTTTTTGTTTTGGTAACTCTGAACTACCGTACAGTGCTGGACCTGTTGCTTGGACAAATCTGCATTTCCTCATCTGCTTACGTGGGAGTTTCCTGATGATTTCTTCAAATTCTTGTCCACTAAATTTGCTGCTTGTGGCCAAACGGAAATTTCAAATAATCATCATACTATCATACAGTAAAGTGTCTTATCTCAGATCTAATGATGCAACAATGCGATTAAAGTTCGAGTTGAACCTAGATCCTGGATCTGAGTTCATGCGATCAGGATTATCATTAAATCGATGGCGTTACATATTACCAGTACACTATCATCTTCATCGTGTTGTCAACTCGGCCAAGCAAATCGCTGTCCTTTTTTGTAAAGTGATTACTTCCTTAACTTTGTATGCTGTTTTTATTTAGTGGAATGAAGTAATATCTCTTTTTCGGGCTGGAATGCCGGTAAAGAAACACAGATTGAGATTTAAGCTTTATCATGACTGCTTTACTGGTTTTGATGCAGTGGAATGGCTTCATGCTTTACTCAAAACTAATCCAAATTTTAGTCCAAATGTAAGTTGTGTTTGCTACCATTGTCTAGGTTGTATTTTACTATCTGCTATTGCTTTTTACAGTAGTTTGTGGTGAAACAAACAGAAAACACAGGCCGATTGGTAAAATGTTTTTTGATACCGGTATATAAACTACAACAATACCTCTACAGTACTGACCATTTTTGACAGCAATTGTGTAATTAGAGTTAGGTTAATTTTACTTGAGCAATTTTGCCTGCAAAAACTTTCGATTTCTAACAGTACTTTAACATGTTTCAGTGTAAACCTATTCAATCAACTTCTATTTTAGTATTACTATCAGTATATTCTCTGTTTTGTGATAAAAGTTGGAGCAGTAGCATGTTTTTGCAATTGAATACGTTTATTAGCTGAACTTTAACTTCAATGATTAAACAATGTTGTGTTTTAAAATTGCAGGTAAGCAGAAAACAAACAATTCAACTCTTAAACAAGTTTCTGAAAAATCATGTTGTAGAAGACATTCATGGTCATTATGGAAAAGAGACATTTTCTGACAATGGGCAACTTTTTCGGTTTGTCATTTTAAATCTAGTTTAAAATAAGGTGGTAGGTCTAAACAAAAAACAAGATCTGAGATATTACAAAGCAAACAAAATTCGCCTTTGCTAAATTGTAGAGTGTTGATTCAACTTTTATCAGCATAGGTTTATTCTCTAGTTTTTTAGATAAAAAGGATAAAATTAATTAGGTACGTTTCGAAATAAAGAAGTTTGCCAAAAACGTATATATAAATTTTGAATATTATAATACCCATCAAAATATCTCTGTGCCCAAATGCTCCAGCATTGAACTAACTGGGTCAATGCATTTTGCATCAAAAGTAATCATGTTGAAAGACTTGCTCGCTCTGTGTTGTCAATTTGTCTTTCAAAACTTTTATGTGAAGGAAGCCAGGGTCTAGTACAGTGGTTCTCAACCTTTTTGACCCAAGGACTATTCTCAAGCTCGTCTATATAACCGCAGACTCAAGCCATATTAATAAAAAATAGGTTTTTGATTTCTATCCAAGAGGAAAACCTCTTTGCGAAGGGTGTCGAAATCCAAACAGTGCGAGGCGCAAACTAAGAGGAAAACCAAGCAAGCACTGTATTTCACAAAATAAGAGAACTTAATACGGTATCAACGAAAAAAAGCAAGCACTGTTTTTCACTCAAAACACACTCAATGAGAGCCTTGTCCTTGAACTTGCTTGACAAGTTTATCGAATTCCGGAATTATGGTTTCCAATGCACATCTGATGTCATCTTCTGGTTGAAGTCTATTGCGATACTTCGTTTTGATCATCGTCAGTGTTGAAAAGCCAGATTCACACAGGTATGTGGTTGGAAATGGCAAAAGAGCCGTTGCAGCTTGCTTGCAAAGATCTGAAAGACTAGGCTCCATTGACTGCACATTTGCCCAAAATTGAGTCAAAGAAGCGTTTTTAAACTTGTCTTTCCACATCTGTCGACTTTGCAATTCAAGCAACTGTTCAGCAATGCAGTCCATATCTGAATGAACTTCTAGCGCTGACGCCTGAAAAGGATTCCGAACCCAATTAAAGATTCTACAATAATCGTTGGAAGGAATATAACGATCCAATTCAGAAAGAAGTGTGTTGAGGTGCTCAAGAAAGATGGGAAGAATGACGCCCAAATTGATATCATTCTCTTCCACGAATAAGTTCAATCCTGGGAAAGCAGCTAACCTCCCACTTTTCATTCGATGGATCCACAGCTTTATTTTACCTTTGAATGCATCAATACTTTCCAAAACATCAAAAAATAGTTTCTCTTTTCCTTGCATAGAACTATTCAGTTGGTTTACATGGCTGAAAACATCGGCCAAAAATAGCAACTTCGCAATCCATTCATCATTACGAAAGCGATCAGCAAGTTCATGCTTTTGCTCTTTTAAAAAAGCATGAGTTTCATCTCTAAGAGTAACCACTCTTTCAAGCACCTTACCTCGTGACAACCATCGAACAGTTGAATGGAATAGAAGCCCACTGAGTTCCGCTCCCATTTCATCACACAAAGCACGAAATAAGCGAGTGTTCAAAGGACGAGATTTAATATAATTCACCACAGAAACAACCTTCTTGAAAACTATGGCAAGATTTTCTTGTATTTCTTTTGTTGCCAGATTCTCTCTGTGGAGAAGACAATGAACAACTGAAATGTTATTGTTTTTCTTTTTCACGAAACTCATGAAGCCTTTCTTACTTCCCATCATGGCTGGAGCACCATCAGCACTAACGGACACACAATTAGACCACTCCAGCTGATGTTCTTCAAAGAAGAAATCCACTTTCTTGAATATTTCTTCTCCTGTGGTATTTTTAGCAAGTGGACGGCAAAACAAAAACTGCTCTGCGAAATCATTTGTGTCAAAATATCGCACAAACACCATGAGCTGTGCATCACTTCCGATATCTGTTGTCTCATCCAGTTGCAAACTAAATCTTTCACAGCGTTTTATGGCAACGATTGTTTGTTGCAGAACATTTCTTGAAAGTTCTGTGATACGCCGCTTCATGGTGTCGTTTGACAAAGGAACCATTTTCAATTTGTTAGCAACAGCATCACCACACATTATCCTGGCCATTTCAACAGATGCTGGTTTAATCAAATTTTCTCCAGCTGTGTGAGGTGCTTTTGCACGAGCGATTTTCCATGCAACCGCAAAAGTTGCACGCACTGCATGACTGTGAGAATATATTATTCCTCCCCAAGCATTTGGGCGATCAATGCGACTTCGCTTCACCTGATGCTCTTTTTCTTTAAACACTTCAAGAGATTTGTTAACAAAATTTCCATGGTTTGATTCTAGGTGCCGACGAAGTTTTGCTTCATTTAAAGAGCTGTGAGCTAAGACTGTTAAGCACAACACACACTGCGGCCTCACTTCGCCATTTACCTCAATCGAAGTAAATCCAAGCTTCAAGTATTCATCACTATATGTAAAAATTTGCTTTCTTTTAGCCATTTTAAGTAACTACACTAATCAATGTCTGAAAGAAAATCAGTGGTACTTTTAAGACTAACTAATTCTATTCAAACTTCGCGAGCTTTCGTGGGTATGATGCACACTTCCTCAGGCAAAACAGCATGGTACAAAAACGAATTGACTAGCACAAAGTACGGTAAGTTAACCCTGTAACTTACCGTACTTTGATGCTTGAGGAGCAAATGAATGTTGTGCTACTACACTGATCTACACACTCAGGCTGATAAGGAAACCGCATTAAATATCTATGCTATGACATCACAAAGATAGAGTTGGTGAAATAGGAGTATTTTACGTTTTATTTATAATACAATATAAACTGACTACTAGCAAAAGCAACTGTGCTCGCGGATTCATCCAGGACCTTCCGCGGAATCATTTGAGTCCGCGGATTCGGGGTTGAGAAACACTGGTCTAGTATGTTAGTCTATTCTTTTTTTTAGTTCTTTTGCCTGTTGAATGCTGATGCCAACATAACCTTTGATTTTCAGGTAGTAGCTTTTTTTTCTTTTTGACGCATTATTTTAATGCACTTGCAAACTGAGGACATTTGTGCTATGTTTGCACTCGGTATTACGACTTTTTGTCTACCAGGGAATTTTAATCATTTGATTTTGATTTATACTGCATATAGTGACGTGATATAATCAAGTTTAGATTCTTGTAATGCTTTATTTGAGTTTTTCAGTTTTTTTTTAGGTTTCCTACTATCTATTCACCTATAAAAAGGCTTCAAGATTCCGTTGCTTCAAAAACTAATGCACTTCAAGTAAGTTACAAAAGTTGTGTTTTAAAGTGCAATGGTGTGTTAATGTGTTTGTATTTATTGGTCAAATTTTGCATAAGTTCATTCTCGCGCTGCACCATTAAAAGCGTTACTGGCAATCAAGCATGTGGAAGATTTTAATTGTGATGCTGTTGTGGATAATTTCCAAAAACCATTTGAAATTCGTAGCATTAAAATTAGATACTATTCTTGAAAATTTCACTTTAGAGATTTAAGAGTACACATAGTTTGATGTTCGTGGATGTACAGTATAGCAAGAGTATTCTTTTTTCTGGCAGTTTAAAGCTAGTGTTTAAAGAACAAGTGATTTACAGCGGCTCAGGCTTACAGGAAATACTTGTTTTGTTTTCTACGGTTTTAAACTTTGTTATGCAAAAACTTTGCAGGATACTACCAACACTCAGAAGTTGGAAAAAAGTTTACTTCCCAAAGAACATTCTACAAAGAGCAAGGCTAGTTGTTTCAACCTAGAAACGATTTGGAAGTCATCATTTATGAACAGGTTTGCAGTTTTGAAAGTCTTTACAAATTCGCGTTTCCACAGAGCAGTAGCGGAGAATGGCTTTCACAATATAGTGCTTGGTTTATAAAAAGAAAAAGATTATAAATTTAATGTTTTAGTTGCAAAGTAGTGGATGCGTTTTCAGTTTTACTACGTTTAGCTTATGTATAAATACAACCAAATCACAATGTTACATCTAAAGTTCAAGTTATCACAGTCATCATTACTGAATTTTTGATGTCATCGAGATATAAATGTTAGAAAGAGACAATATCGCAGGAAATTTCTATCTACTAATTTTTTTTTATTAATATTTCGACCTAAATCTAACCCAAACTCTAATCCTTACTAGACAACAAATCTAACCCTAACTAAAACCCAAACTCTAATCTTAATCATGACCCTTGAAAAATGTAAATGAAAAATGCACGGATGAAATTTCTAATTTTTGTTTAGTTCTGTTTAACTTTAAAATTTTTGTGCAGAAATACTCCGAGCCAAATCAACTGACCGCGAACGAATGGTTTCGTTTCAATGATTTTGTCACAAAGTGAGGGTTTGGGCAAGATGGCTCTGGGGATAGTAAAAATATATTTAGGATCGCACTTTTTAGCCAATCGGCGTTGTTTGCGTCAGTTTATTCGCGGTCAGTTTGTCACGGTTAGTTGTCGTGGACCCGAAATACTTCTGGGCTGGCCGAGCCACATGCGGCTCTTTTTTACTAGTCCTGTTTGTTTTACCCTGTGCTGCAAGATGGCAATGTCGAAAATTTTACATTTTTTTCGATGTATTTTTTTAAAAAGTCACTCGCTTCTTTATTTTTTGCAAAAAAATTTTTAGCTGATATTTTTTGAGATAATCGCGGTTGAAAATGCCGATGCAGAATATGCTGCAAAAATGCAACGTTGATCATTGTTACGTAACAATGAAAATGATATCAATTTCTACCATTGCATGATCGAAAAAAATTATCTACTGCGTCACATTAATATAACCAGGGCGCACAAAAACCTAATTTTCGCAAAATAGTAGAAGTAAGTAAACACAAGTTGCCTTTTGCAGCCCCGGGCAGATAGCTTAGTTCTGTATTCTGTAGTATTTTCTTTACACGTGGGCTTTGAAGTGATGTTTAAGTGTGACTTTGACTATAATAACATAATGGCTGTTTGCTCTAATATCGCAAGAAATGTCTCTTTTGGTCTGTGACTGGTTGGATACCCCTGAAATAGTCTTTCACGAAATATTATGCATTTAGTTGGAATCGCGTTTTACACTATGAGAACGACGACGATGCCATTTTAAAGCTGAAAATCAACGTCAATTTTTTGAAGCACAACTCGACCACATGTGATGAGTCTGGGTTGGTGGTGGTGCCATCTAGCGATGACATTCCCTGCTGGCTCTTGAGCGCAATGAAATGTCTGTCAAATTGGCCAGATAGTGTTGATACCGGACTTCCAAATTATGATGGTGATTGCTTTGAAATACCGCTAGTAAATTTACTTTTTCTCGAAGTAAAATTCTAATTTAGTACTAAATGATTAAATAATCCTCTACAGCTTTTTTGCTACAAGTCTTCAGTAGAATGATATATTGAAGTTGCATCATCATGTACATATACTGTAATTGGCAATACGGCAAAGTTAGAAGTGGCATCAATCGTTTGATTTCAACCAAGATGATGTCGGTCTCTGCTGAAATTTAGCATTTGCTGGCGTAATTTTTGGATTCGTAAATTTTTCGCCTCTAAGTTACACCACTTACGAATGAATTACTGCTGAAATTGGAGTGAAAGTTGCTGGGTTCTTGCCTTCTTAGTCATCAAATCTATTG
Source organism: Trididemnum nubilum (assembly GCA_963965965.1). Classification (NCBI taxonomy): domain Eukaryota; kingdom Metazoa; phylum Chordata; class Ascidiacea; order Aplousobranchia; family Didemnidae; genus Trididemnum; species Trididemnum nubilum. The sequence continues at coordinate 37,642,171 of OZ014479.1, forward strand.
TATTTAGTCATAATCCAAACTTCGCTCTTTGTTTTCAAACGTAGGATTTGAAAAAGATGTTTTCAAAGCCATCGTGGACTACTTTGAATCCTTGTCGGAACCACTATTGACCTACCATTTGTTTGAAACTGTTACCTCAATTCAATCACGATGTGAGATGCTCGACGAAATATGTGATGGTGTTCACCATCACTCAGCTGCTAAAACTGGTGGGAAAATAAGTGCAATTTGAGTTTCGTAAGAACTCCCTATCATTATGCGCCATGATATTTCGCCTCAAAAGATAATAATAAAACGACAGAGATAAAAACCAGGCTAATCAGAGCATTTCTGGTACTGATCAGAAATAAGCTGGTTGACCTAGCTATCATTACCTTTTTTCATTCGCGCGTTTTACATATTATTTTTCTTTTTGTCAAATTGTGATGTACTTTTCTGAAAAGTGGCGCCTGCGAAAACGCTTTACGTTAAAACCTTTAGCCTGGATCCCACGTTACCGTTGAAACAAACCCTTGGGTTTTACATAATTTATTTTTTTTAATGTTTTCGAACTATAGTAATTTGCTGTGATAGATTTCTAGTTAGATTCTAATTTTGTTGATCGATTGAAGGTTAATTTTTGTTTATCTTCTAAGAAGTTTGAGAAATCATATGTACTGGGTCCGTAATTCGAGCGATCATTTCGTTAAAGTCTGCGTTAACCTCACCTCCAATAAGTGACATTATTCTGGTATTATACCGAAATGCATATAAAGATTAAGGCTATAAACCTTTCGGGGAAAATGTATTCTAAATTCTTCTGGTCTTCATCTTCTACTCAGAAGTCTCTTTAAAATTGTAATCCTTGTGCTAATAGCTTAGGTAGTAACCATTCAGCAACAATTTGGAAGATGTATCATGATTTTTAATTTATTTTTCCAAATTTTTATTTTTTCATAATTTTTCCAAAATGAATTTATCTATTAATATGGTAGTTAATTCTTTTCAGGCTCGCCCAGTGGTACCTCAACAAACGCAAGCGATCGAATCCACGAGCAGCTTTTACAAGCTCAGATGCGCCATGAAAATCTTGCCGTTCGCCGACAACGTAGCCTTAATAAAAGAAAACAACTATTTACTGACGATGGTGAATTTCATTTATTGTTACGGAAATACTTTAACTTTGCACTGCACTCGAAATTTATCCTAAACCCAGCCTGATTACCTAACATGAGTGTTGGAGATTTGACGGAGATTTTATGTAGCTTTTAAAATGCATTCAAATGCTAGCATTTTTAATTACTGTTTTTGTTTCAGCACCGCAGCATTCCGGATTTCATGAAGCTTCTTGTACTCGCCCAAATAAAAAAGGAAGGTAAAACTGAAAAAAAATACGTTGGTTTTGTTTTATTTCATTCTTGTAATAAGCACTAAACAGGTATAGCACTTTTCACGTAGTCAATAAACACCTAATCTTATTACACTCTGAGAACGCTGAAGCTTGTGTAACGAGATGCTGGGCAGCGGCACTGGGCACACATTTACGACATCTAAGCTGCTTTGCTTTTCAAGAAAATATGCCTCTACGACGGTAAGCCACATAAATTGTAATTTGTAACCTCTCGATCAAAAGTGGCTTTGTTCACTCCCTGCTTAGTCATACCATTTGTTGCTGATTCGGGTTCGATTTCCTCATGGGTCACACCAAATGCTACAAATTGGTATTCACTGCTTGACGTTCAGCATTACAAAGGACAGTGTTAAGCCTCCACCGAGTGTGGTAGACAGGTGGCATCTTGACTCGAAAGCCGAAAGTTTTCCTTGCTGTCTCCTGGTCACTCCAATTTGGTAAATAAAGGTGTAATTGCAGTCCCTTCCGCTACATTGCTTAATTGTAACTCGGAAGCCTCTCCAGGCTCTACAAACTCATTACTCTTCACCATTATCGAGTCTTCGTTTTTACGTGCTTTTGAATCGTATTCTCTTAGTGCTTTTTTTTCCCCAAACGCAGGGTTTCCCCTCGTCAAATTGTTTACTGTTTAGTCTCGTGGATCCGACGTGTGGTGGGATGAAGTCATTTAGCGCCAGCATTGAATCCCTTCCTGAAATAAGCGTTAGTGATGTTAGGAGCCAAGCTGGTTTCAATCCGCATCTAAAAAGGCAATCAAACACTTTCAAGAGCGAAGGCAATCTTTTAGTTGCTAGAGGTGATTTTTAATGCTGTTAAATCATCATTTTGCTCCAGAAATGTGCATCTTCCTTCTACTATTAGAGCCCAGCAGATCTTCGCACGCAGGGGTCAGCCGTTTTTGCAACCTAGTCGCCATCTTTCACAATCTTGTGCATCCGACCTTTGCAAACCTCTGGCAATCATGTCGCATTTAAATGCTGTTAAATACTTTTACTTTCTTGTAAAGACGCATTTCCATAGCTATTATTTGCATTTTTGCTGTTATTTAACAAATTTTTCTGTTACCGTTGCTTTAAAATTGATCAGTTTTGGCCGTAATGGTGTGGTATGCATTGCAGAGGTGTATATGATTTTTGGGGTGTGATATAAAATGTAAAAGATGCATTTTTGTCTGAGAATTGCGTTATGTTCTACAGAGACCTTTGCACAACATTTTATTGGTGTCAAGGCATAAAAAATTGCACTTTAACTTTTGCAGTTACTGTTTTGTTGCAGATATCGGTCAAGATTTGGATGAAATAACTGAGAATTTATTTCCATCTGTTGAAGATTTGCTGTTGAACATGAGTGTCAGCCATGCTGCTGACTATGACGTGATAGATAATAACTATAAAGGACAGTATAACGTGAAATCTGCCGCCCAAACTACTTATACTTCTCCCACTGCGTCAACTAATTTGAAAAAAGATGTCCCTCAAGCGTACAAGAGCAGAGACTGGCGAATGCAGCTCGATGGGCTATCTCCCAAACCTCAAGTTGAGAAAACGTCTCCGAAAGACTTGGCAAGTCAACAGCCTTCAAGCAGTCGCACTAGTGAACTTTTCTTGCCAGCAGAAAAGCCAGAAGCTGCCTTCAGTGTGTACCACAAAATGGGTGGCGCGTCGGCAGCACAAAATTCAATGGTTGATGAATACGAGACCTTGCCTTGGCACCTCAACCGCAGAAATTCAAAAGTGGTGACGCGAATGAAGCAAAGAAAAAACTCAGGTAATTCGTAATATAAGTTTTGGCAGCGGTGTAACGTTTAGAGAGCCATCTTTATAGCGTTAACAAATGGTTTAGGACGTTCACCAAATTTTTATCAACTTGTGATATGTTTCGCAATTACACTAATACAGAACTAAACCCATAAATTGGGTTTACCATCTGTGTTAATGGTTTCATTTTGATGGCTTTATTAGTTTTCAATAAAGAGCATGCCCTTGCTCACCCCAATTAAATACACGACTTGGTTGGCTATGCATTTGTATTGAGGCTCGCCGTCCAAGTAAATGTATGATAAACCCCTGTAGGGAAAGTATTGAGACAATTTTGCTACCAAAACAACTTAAGATGAGAAGACTGATAACCAAAGTGCATCATTTGATATCAAAAGGTGCCATTTATCTAAAGTTTTTATGGCTAGTAGTTTTGTCTATCACATTTCTTTGTAACAGCTGCATTGGCAAATCGTAATTCTTGGTATGGTCCAGAGGTGCATCGGTCCAAGTCTGACATAATAGCGAGGCGGGAAGTGCCACCCACTCTGGAAAAAACACACCAATCTAGCTCGGTTGTAACTGAAAAGATGTCGACTACCAAACTGCCACACGTCTCAAGAACAGAGTCAATTTTCCAACATCAAGCAGGCCAAGCCCCTGCTAACTACCAGCGTTTGGCTAGGTAAGGGCATTAATTGGAGTGTATCTGGCTTTAGTTTTTGCCAGAAGTGGGCACGAATAACATTTTGCCAAAAGCGCAGCGCAACAAAGCTTAACGATTTTTTCAAACACTAAAAGCGTTGCGCAAGAAGCGCTGTTTAAATTTTTTATTTGCTGAAGCGAAGCGCAACGAACTTTAGTTCAGTTGAAGCCCAACGCAACTTTCGCAATGGTAGAATAAGATTTTCGTACCAAGTCAAAGCGCAACCGAACTTCTGCATTTAAATTTACCAAACGCTTTTTGCAAATTCCGCATTTTTGCGATTTTAGACAGAAAAGAAGCAAGGAATGTGCTGAAGAAAATCGACATTTGACAATATTACGATTGAAATGACCGGCCAGTTGGTCGAGCGGTAAGCGTTCGTCTCTGGAGCGGAAGGTCTGATGTTCAAATCTCGGGCCGGTCAAATCGGACACAGTGTTGCCAACGGTTTGCCACCGCTGCAACATTTATTCGAAAGATCGGAGCTGTGTTGCCCGGACGCAATGACGCGGTAATGGGCCCGCAAACTGGTTAAACGCTTCGGCGTAATATAGCGAGTATAATGATAGAATGAAATATTTGATTTGACGATTAAAATGAAATAAAATTTAGTTCAAAGTATAAAATTGCGCTATCAACTGAAAAAAAAAATTGAAAGCGCAATGCAATTAATCCGCAACAAATTTTAAAGGCGTTGGTCCACAACATAACTTCTTCATTTGCGAAGGTTGCGCTTATGAATTGCGCGTTGCCAGTTTCTTACAGACCAGCCACCCAAATCAGACTCAGTCGCGTTTTTATGTGTCTACTATCCACTTCACACTAGTTTCGTTCCAATGTCGGGAAAAAAAAACTGAAAAAAAAGCAATTACCGATCTGAACCGAAATCGGTAGCAGTAAGTTGGCATCTGAAACAATGTGCAACATTTCGTAAATTTTATGAAAAAGCTGAATTGAAGTTGAAGCAATGGCCTGGACCTAAGATCGCTGTGATCTCTGTGTTATAGAAATAATATTAGAACGAAAGCTTCTGGCTCGTAAACCGATTTTTTGTAGATCTCAGAGCAACCTTCCCTGTTATCAGCTGATAGAAAGTTCTCGCTCGAAACCCTTGCGTGTTCGACCTATTTCTATTCATCGAAGCATGGATGTGCTGAATGAAGCAAACCACTTTGAAAAGCAAACTCAATCTCCTCTCAGTGCTGCGCTACAACAAGCTAGAATAAACTTGAAAGCAATAGGTAAAGTTATAAACTTGTTTTTTGACGAAATAATGGTGATCAAAGTTGTTTTGCTGTTAAAATTACTAATGTATCTTTCAAATATTCGTAGAACTCATTTCTCCATTTCGCCAAATGTTTGCATCAGTGCATAATCCTGTTTCGCGACTTAAATGATTGTTACTGCGTAAAAGTTAAATCACGATACATAAATATGTACAAAATCTGAAAACATTTCTCTTTACTTAGAGCAAAATGACAGCCAAGACGCAAAGACCTCTCCTGGAACGCCTATAACTGTAGTTGGGTACTTGTCCTGATGAGCTGAGCAAAGTTATTTGTAGCTTGCTAGGATCAAGATAAAAGTTTGATGTAACGCGCTTTTGCAAAAATTTTATCTCGGCAAATTATAAGGTTGGAAGATCTGGCTCTGTAGAATTTAGAATATAATACCGGTACTTTATGTTTTCAGCTTCCAAAGACAGCAAGCGCTCCCATTCAGTGGAAGCTTTCCAATTATGTCTCCTACTGATAGCCCCTGAAAATAGAAGGTGAATTTTATCCTCTAAAAAGTCGTTTTTTCATGAAATTTTTGAAAGATGTTTTTAATTAACTTTAATCAAAAATATCAGAAAACGGAAGATTTTGATTCTATTCTTTGCTAGTTTCCACCAGCTTCATTTGCTATTAATTGGATAAATAGTACCAACACTGCGTCTTTCAAAGATACTGCGGTACTAACTAGAGTATCATCGTTCGCAATTAAGGTTTTAAATTTGCTGGATAGAAGTGCCGTTGCCGTGTTATAATCTAAGCTTCAGCTTATTTGTATTGTTGCGTACTGCTGTTCTTGCGTAGTTTCTTTGCAGCCCAGAAAAACGTTTCTTTATTACAGAAAGCTTCATCTGCTATTGCGGTTGATGACCAAAATGCTGGCTAACTCAAGCCTCGCTAGGTTGGATAGCAAACTTTCAACTAGGGAGCTGGTAGGTGATATGAAGGTAAAATGTACTAAACCCATATTTCAATTTTTCACTGCATTGAATTTTTCCACCGGTTTTGCTCTGCTTTTGAAATAATATTTTGTTGTTTTTTCGATTGGCTGTAGATTTCAACACTTGAATCTCTAGGCTTACGACTATAGTTAAAGTAAAACTTTAGTTCAATCATATTTTTCAAAGCATAAAAGAGCGATATTTTGAAAAGCATTGCCAAAAGCTATAGAGTAAATAGACCTTTCTTGGTTTAGCTCTATTAATGCTTCGGTTACATAATTTTTAATCGTATTGAAAGAGAAATTGGCAATAAATTAAGATTTAGTCCAAACTTTTCTGAATTGTATAAATGCATTTTATTTATTCTTAAATATGCTTTCATTATCTAAGAATACCTTTGAAACACTCTAATGTATTTTTTAGTTGATCGATCGTTTCACTCACTCCATCTTGCGGTCGTCAGAACCATCTGACTGTGTCGGTAGAAGTCGTGTTGAGAGAGTGGTGGCAAATTTGCTTGACAACGCATCAACAGTAATGAAAGTCAATGATGAGCTCCGAAAATGCGTTGAAGAGCAACTGAAGATGGCCGTAAAGGTTTGCTTTTTGAACTTATCCGTACAATTACATTGCCCCGGTTAGGAAAACTCGAAATGCCGTGGAACTCTTGTCATTAATCACTATTAATCAGGCTTTAACAAAAATAGTTCAACAAATCGAGACGGCCACGGTCTAGATCCGCCATTTATTTTTTATGCTCTACTGTTTTCTTTTGTTCAGGTTGAGAATGAGACGGAAGATGCTAAGCGTAATCTGAAGAAGCAATTCACTTTTTGCAAGCAAGTAAGCCAAAGGCATAACTTATCAGCTTTGCCACATACAGTATATAACTGAAGAACAAGGTTTTCTTTCATGTTTATTTTAACCACGGATATCAGTAGCTGTGTTTCGAACGGAGGTTAAGGTGTTGCTAGCACGATATGGTTAAGTTTTCAACCCGTTCATCGCCACTAGACTTCTTCTGTCGCTACTTCAAATTCCGGTTGCCTATTCCGACCGAACCAAGTTAGCTAAGCGCCAAAATTAGGGTTTGTGTTAGTTAGCGGTCAGTTTTTCTGGATCCCACTCTGACATACAGTAGGCTACTAATAGTACTCACAACTTCTTCTCTTTTCGGCACCATCTGCTTGAACTCTTTTTCCCATCCATCTGAAGACCAAGATTTTTTTTGCCAGGTAACACACGCTGAATATGAAAGCCAGAACGGAATTCCTCTTCAAACAGCGCTCACTAATCTACTGCAAACGATTATCGATGACCAACGGATTACAGTGAAAGAGAAGAAGAAAAGACTTAAACAAGTAGCAAAACTTTCAACCACTGTACTTAGAAACCGAACTCGTTTCTACATTGCTTGTTAGCAATCATCGTCTGACTGTGCTTGTTTCTAATTTGCTCTGGTTAAAAATAAGCACAAAAAGATCACGTAGAACAGTGTTCCGCAACCGGTGTGTTGCGAGACCATATCGGGTGTGCCGCAGAGTATTTGCAATTTTTCTAGCAAACTAACAAAAATGTTTTTTTTTGCAAATCTGAACGTTAAAAAAAGGTATCCAGTCCGGAAAAGCACTAATTTCTACGTTTCTCGAGGTGATCTCTAAAAAAATATATAAAAAAATGAAAGTCTTCAAGGTTTTTCTCCGGGATTTTCACAAATTTTTCGCTGATGTACAAGAATAAATCCATATTGTTTTTTTGCATTTTTTGTGCTTTCACTAACATTGTTTGTTGCGGTGTGCCGGCGAATTTAGTAAGTTTTATAAGTGTGCCGCAAGTTAAAAAAGGTTGCGGCGCACGTACCTAGAATTATCTCATTTCAATTAAGGCAAAGGGCAGTCGGAATGCAGAGCTTAATTAAAATTTATTCCAAAAACTTTTAGTAAGCGAGCTTGCATATGTAAAGAATGTTAGTTGAATTGCAAAAGCTTGCTTATGATGAGGATAATAGGTATTTTCAAAAAATATCAGCTTTGCTTCTTAGACGAGTACAGTAAATGCTATCAAAATCATGGTAATTGTAATATTAAAAAAACTTGGTTTTCAAAGAAGTTTGTGGTAGATTGACTGAATACTGATAATTTCGTTATTAAAAATACCATTGACTAACATTTTGTTTTAGTTTCAGAAATCTTACCCTCACATTTACAACGCGCATTTCCCATTGGACGATCCAATAACCAATGAGAAGAAGCCGCGTTTGGGCGGCGCAATTAGAAAACTGAAGAATTTAAGGCAAGTTACTTTAAACTTATTTTTAACGATGAGTCACTTCAAAAATGGTTAATTTTTTCCGTTTGATATTGCGATTAAATATTGGGCATTTTCGCGGAAGAGAAATCACTCTTGTCTAATAAATCTTTTATTATTTTCATTTTACAAACCAGAAATTTTAACTAACGTTTATCTGTCAGTCACTTGCCAGTGTTACTGTAACTGTTTCAAAGAAAATTATGCTTGATGTATTACGCTAGAGCGTGTAAAAAGTTCTGGTAATGTTGGCTGGGCTCACCTCTAGCGTCATTGCTCCTGGATTACTCCATTTCTTTCGAAAAAATGTCGAAACGGAGACGAGTCGTTGGCAACACAATCCGATTTGACGGTATGGGGAATTGAACTTCAAGCATATTGTTCTAAAGGCGCTTCAACTGTTTCTGAGAAAAAAGTGCTGCAATAGGTAAGCCGATCAGTGGTCAAGTGGATAGAATGTCTGCTACTGAAACGGTAGACTTTGATATGATTCCCGGTCGGGTCAAACCTAAGACTGTAAAGAATTGGTATTCACAGCTTTCCTGCTTGACGTTCAGCAATGTAAAGGGACATAATGAAGCCTCCACCGTGTGTGATAGACAGGTGGGCACTGGGCAGATGGCAGCTTGACTCGAAGACCAAAAGGTCCCTTTGCTGTCTCCTGCCCAAGACAACTTGAAGAATAAACATGTAATTCAAACTATTCCATCCGAAGTTTTTGTTCTCTTTGAGTCGTTATCACATCTACAGCAAGTTCTGTTTTTGTACTAACGAAATTTTTTGCAGAATTTGATGCTACTATATTAGAAGACCCACTTGATTGTGTCAGACACCAACCAACATACTCCTTAGATTTGCTGTGCGTGATCGTGTGTAAAGTAATTTTTTGTGTGAACTTCAACCACAATGGTTTGCATTACTTATCGTAATCATTATGATTCTACTAATCCAAATGTTTAATATTGCTTATTAATGCTTAATTGTGTCTTTTAACATGAATCTCTGTAACCCTAAGTTGTTAGAATATCTTTGATGATTATTGATTAGTAAAATATCTTAACATTTCGAACTTAGCTGCGTCCATCATTAGTAAAAATGAAATCTTATTCGAAAAGAATTAGTTTTTTTTGTTTTAAGTGATGATGGACTTGGCTAAGTGAAACGTCAAGAAATTTTACTATTTTAAATAAAGCTTTACTGTTTTTGACTTTCATGAAAGACTGCAAAAAACAACTTTTTGCTTTAGATCAAGTTTTATAAAATGGTAAATAATAATCTTACTGCACAAGCACTTGTCAAAAATATCGCAAAATATGTTGTGCGATCTAAAAATCTTCGCGTTATAATTCTGCAAAAATATTTTAAGCTAAGAAAACTGCGGCGCATGGATAAGCTATCTGCGGTAAAAATCCGATGTTTTGGTCACCCATTTTTATCGGTGGTAATTAATAAGTAATAAGTTTTCACTTAGCCTTTTTTGCTACGTGTTGCATAAGTTCGTCGAAACAATTAAGCCACTGTGACGGTGCGAGTTTAAGTCACTATTTTCACAACCGTTGCCAGATGTACTGAATCTTGCTAGTGTTGATCACGAAAAATGAGTGTGACTTTGTTAATGAAATTTATTGATTAACTCTTTGCTCCGCTTTGTGATGATTGCGGATTAGACCAGCGGAATTTCGGAAACTTGGTGGTTTGTGCTGTGGGCAAATTGGAGAAGTTGGCCTACCTAATGTTATCGCGTTGTCTGCATTACTAAACTAGGTTGAGACTTCTTTCTGCAAGTGCTTTTTTTCTTCGCAAGAATGTTGTATAACTTGATTTAAATATGATTCGATCGCGCGCGCAGTCCGCTACTGCTTTGTGACGGAACAGTAGAACACACTTTATTTTGGAACTTCGCGATGTTTTGGTTAAAATAATGTGCTAGAATTTCAAACTTTATCTGTGGAAATAGAAGACCTTTTTGAAGAACGGCGGCACTGGTCATCTTTTATCCACTGCTTTTTTACGATTGCCACTCTGACTGTGCTTGTGTGTTTTATTGTAGAAAATGTAGACTGTAGTTAATTTTTGCTCTTTTGCTAGATCTACTGCCCAGTACGTGTTTTACTGGTTAAGTTTCTGTACCCAGTAACTGGTACCGTCATAGCTGGCACAGTCTTTTGTACGTAGTACAATTAGTACATAAGTAAATTGTTGGCACAGTCTTTTGTTCATAATAAACATCAGATGTTTTTATTGACTGACGGTAAGCATGGAAAAAAATTAAATTCTGCTAAAGATGAGTTGATTTTCTTCATTATTGAAATGATGAGTTTTGTTTACTACCTCTGACACAGTGATCATATTAATGCTTGTTGGTTGTAGCTGTTGTAGCAATAGCGTTACTGTTTTGTTTGACACCCATGAAATGTTGCAATTCATCTAGCAAAATCTCTCTAAGTCTAGAACTGCTGAAAGTGCATCTTTTAGTCTGTGGTATTTATGGCTGGCAATTGTAATACTACCTAAGCTTAATTTTGTATTGCTTAATTCATCATCTTCACGCAGCCTGTTTTGTATTTGTTGAATTGACTTTAATTATTTGACAATAAAATTTTAACAAATAATTCTGTTTTTTACTGTACGAGTTTAAGCAATAATGGTTAAATTCGAAAGGTCCGCACGTTGTACATGTAGTTATTTTGGCGTAGGATTTTGCTAATTAAGATAGTTTACATGAACTCCGTTTGGTGCGGAGCTACTTTTACTCCCGCTGAGTTATATTTGTGATGCATTAGTGGCACCAATCAGTCCGTAGTTTAGTTAATAGACTGATACAGCGTCTGTTATCGATCCTGCTGTATAAGGTTGCGGTAGACTCGGTTCGATTTCTAATCGTTTCTTCAAAACCAAAGACTAGCGGTATATCACGAATTAGTATTCACAGCTTTCCCGTGTGATGTTCAGCATTTGATCCAAAAACTAACCTGTACTGTAGTCTAACCATAGACTGGAAACTGACAGTTTTGTCTTTTTTTCTTCATGGTTTGCTTGTTCTAAAATATGCCGATTCATCTAATCAGCGTAACGTTTTTCATCACAGTTTATTTGTTCTAGACGTATGTCCAAATAAATCAGTCGAATAAGCGTGACCGCAAAAAACCTTCGCAACAAGAGCAAACTTTTTTCAATGCTCTACTCTTTTTTCTCCGCGCGTCTATTTCTAGTCGACTAAATGAATAAATAGACCCACTAGCGTACGCATGATTTTCGAAAGGGTTGGGGGGCCAAGGTGCGTAGCCAGGAATTTGGAAAGGAAGATAAAAACGATCTTACTTCCAAACTGGCGAAAATTAAGACCAAAAGAAAACAAGGTCTTCACTCAGATTCGGTACGTTTTTCTGGTGAAGACAATCAAAGGTCTTCACTGATTCAGTCCGATTTTCTACCCATGTTCCAAACGAGGGGGGCATGCCACAATTTTGCGTACTATTCTGAGCTAATCCTACTATACTGGCGACCCAAAAGGGGGGGCATGGCACCATAGGCGTAGCCAGGATTTTTGATTGGGGGGGGACCCAAACCACAAATCACATGCAATGACGTCATCACAAATTTTCGAAAAAGGAACTTTTTGTGGGGCAAAGATATCGTAGAATGGAAGATCTGAAGCCGTAGCCTGATGGCACTTAACCAGGATTTTGATAAAGGGAGAGGGCGAAAACTAATAGTTAAAAAGTGTAAATGTCTAACTTAGGAGACGTGTTGAGTAAACTAGTGTACTCAAACGTACCACAGACGGGGATCTGGGGGCGGAGCCCTCAGCCGCCCGTGGCAATGGGGGTCTGAGGGCAAAGCCCCCAGCCGTTGGGCGATTTTTGTAAGTTTTTGGAAAAAAAAGCTATTTAAATCCCATTGGATCACATTTCGCACAAGTTCAGAGTCATTTCAAAGAACTAGATTTTCAACATTTCTAAGCCAATCGAAAAAATTTAGTTGTTCAATCCTCCTTTTGCAATTAAATCCCAAAACACGTTTAGAATCTTGCATTATGGTGTAAAATTTTAATCGTAAGTGATTTGGTCTATAGGGGGAAGTAAGGCACATTGCCTCCTGCAATACTTCAGCAATAAATAATGATCCTCTCGAAGATTTTTCTTGGAGATTTTTGTTTAGTGATGAAGTTTACCAGTTATAGGAGTACATGTACGGCCAAAGGGCCCAAGCCCCATCGATTGAAATTCAGTAGTTTGTTCAAAGAGTATTTCCCTATTTTGTGCGTAAAAACTGGCGAGGTGGAGGTGAATCGTTATCGAAAAAAGGTACAATAGATGGTTACACTTACTGAACATGTTATTCCCGGGCCGGATTTAAATTGCGCAGGGCCCCTGGCACTTAAAAAGATATTTGCAACATCTTCCTGCCAAATATATATGAAGATCAAAAAAAGTCCTACTATCTGATGGCAGGGCCCTGGCACTGAGCCATGTGGCAAATACGGCGCTAATTATTGTATTAAGCTCGTAAAAAGTTTAGATGAGGGCCTGAGGTAGCAACTTTTAGGACAAAACTTTTGATTTCACCCTGGTTATACGTTTAAATTGGTAGGAAAAAAATTGAATTAAGGGGGTACGCCGGGCCCCCTGGTCGTCAGTATTATTTGTTGTTAATTACTGTTGTACGCGTGTACTGATCTACGCAAAGATGCTAAAACAAACTGAAAATGAAGAAACATTGCTTTTTTGACAAATTTTTGTCATTGGTGGCATTTTGATTAAGGGGGCCCGGGTCCACTCGGCGTCTCCCCTGGCTACGCCAATGATTTTGAGACAAGATCGCTCCCCTAATAAGTTCTTTCATAAAAAAAAAAAACATTTAAATCAAAATTAAAATAACATTTTTTCCAAAACGAGGAGGACTCGAGTCAAGTCACTGGACAGTTTTTTGAAACGTCCAAGAATTGCATGATATTATTATGACGTGGACATGTGGTTCTTATTATTATTGCTTACTTTTGTACGCGTAAATCCTAAATTAAAAAAAACTGCATTTCCGGACAGAGACAACATACTGGCTATGCTCTCATTTTATTTATCATTGGTAGTTTTTCAATTGGGGGTTTGTATTACCGCCTGTGTTATAGAATCAAGTTTATAATAATGTTAAACGAGGGCCTGGTGTGGCAACTTTAAGGTCAAAACTTTTAGATTTCTCACAGTTAGGTTTTGCATATAAATTGTTAAAAATTTGAATTAAGGGGCCCCTGGCCCGGGAACCTTGGTCGTCAGTCAGGGGATCTGGGGCTCCCTGGTTGCCAGTTAAAGGCCTCAGGGCCCCTTGGTTGTCGGTTAGGAGCCCCGGGCCCCCTGGTTGTTAATTAGGGGCCCCGGGGCCCACTGGTCATCAGTTAGCGACTCCCGGGCCCCCTGGTTGTTGGTTGTTTCCTCGGTGCCCCCTGGTTGTTAATTAGAGGCCCTTGGGCCCCCTGGTTGTCAGTTAGGGGGGCCCTGGGGCCCACTGGTTGTCGGTTAGGGGCCCCAGGCCCCCTGGTTGTTGGTTAGGGGCCCCGGGGCCCCCTGGTAGTTAGTTAGGGGCCCTGGGGGCTTCCTGGTCGTGAGTTAGGGACTCCGGGGCCTCCTGGTTGTTGGTCAAGGGCCCCCTGGTTGTCGGTTAGGGGCCCCAGGGCCTTCTGGTTGTTGGTTGGGGGTCCCAGGGCCCCCTGGTTGTTAGTTAGGAGCCCCGGGCCTCCTGGTTGTCGGTTAGGAGCCCCAGGGCCTTCTGGTTGTTGGTTGGGGGATCCAGGGCCCCCTGGTAGTTAGTTAGGAGCACCGGGCCTCCTGGATGTCGGTTAGGGGCCCCAGGGCCCCCTTGTTGTTGCTTGGGGGCCCCAGGGCCCCCTTGTTGTTAGTTAGGAGCTCCGGGGCCCCTGGTTGTTGGTTAGGGGCCCAGCAGAGACCCCTGGTTGTCGGTTAGAGGCCCTAGAGCCCCCTGGTTGTGAGTCAGGGGCCCTTGGGCCCCTGGTAATCAGTTAAAGGCCCCAAGGCCCTTTTTTGTTAATTAGGGCCTCCTGGTTGTCGTTTAGGGGCCTGGGGCCCCCTAGTTGTCAGTTCGGGGGTCCTCTGGTTGTTGGTTAGGGGCCCCTTGGTTGTTAGTGAGGGGCCTTTGGAGCCCCCTGGTTTTCAGTTAGGGGTCCCGGGGCCCCCTGGTTGTCGGTTAAGGGCCCCAGGGCCCCTTAGTTGTAAGTAAGGGCCCCCTGGTTGTCAGTTAGGGGCCCCTGGACTCCCTTGTTGTCATTAATATTATTGTTAATTACTGTCATGTGCGTAATTACTGAAAAAAAAAACTGCATCTAAACATCGCTAGGCTTTGTTGTTATAATTTTTTGTCGTTAGTGGTATTTTGATTGGGGGGGGCCCGGGCTCCCTGGGCCCCCCCTGGCTACGCCTATGCATGGCGCCATGCTCCCTAAATACGCCCCTGATTAGACCAATGATAGACGATTGCGAATGTAGTTTATTAAAATAGTTGATAAAAATCCCATTACAACCCAAATGTTGTAGCAGACAAAATTCCACCGATTTCTGTGCATTTGCGAATGAAGACTCTTTACATTCAGGGGTTTGATTTCGGATGAGAGATTATCATTTTGATCGGCGTGGCGGTTCTAAGTTTATTTTGGCGCAAATGCTTGGCTGGCTACTACTGGCTTAGTGTGAAATATTGAACTTTCCAAGCAGTTAAATTTTCAGATCTAGGTAAGAGTTGCAGGCTAGGCTAGTAAAGACAAGCCAAGATTTTCTGATCTAAAAACTGCGTTAATATTTGTAAATCGTTTCCTGAATAACCTAATTACAGTATCCAAAAGAGTAGGTTTGGCTGCTGTTTAGTGCAGAGTGTTACCGGTACTGTTGTTAATGCAAATATAGTAGCCTACTTGCTATTTTTGTAGCCTACTCTCAGCTGTGTACTGTAGCCAAATTGCAAATACCAGTACCAGAATACACTTACAGAAACCAATTGGTTGTTTACATAAAGATATTATTGTTGTTTGTTTACATAAAGGATATTGTTTAGATAAACTGTAAGAGAAAAGAAATAAAAGGTTACGCTATGGTAGGCCTACTCATTTACAGATTTTGGTGTAAACCGATACATTATGCTGTAGGCTACTGATACGAGTACCTCAGACCTACTGGCACACAATAGTTGTGAATGATTATTGTGTAGGTATCACTATGTAGTTTAGAGGTTACCAGTTACCTAAAAATAAGTGTCTTTCTATTTCTTTTATATCTAGGAGTAATGGTAATATTAATGATGTGTTAGCTTTGGTCTGCAGGTTCAGGGTTTGGTTTGGTTGCTTTTTTTAGTTTTTAAAGTTGTTGCTTAGAAATAGAATATTCTGATTGGTTAACTAGCCCAGAGCCTAGTATTGCTATCTTATATAATCTGGTACCTCTGAGTAGTCAGGTACTGTAGGTAGTGACAAAAGATCTAAAACAGAAGAAATGCCTTCACGAGAAGATTTAAGCAAAGCTGCTTCTATTTTGCAACGGTTGCAAAATGAACTTCAAAAGAAAGGTGACAATTCACATGATGGTGAATTGCAAGCAATGATGTCTCTGATGGAAAGTCCTGCCTTTAGACAAATTGTCCAGTTACAGGCTTCAATTCATAAATTGAAAGAAGAGGTAAGCATCACTATTGCAAAGTATTTGTAACATTTTCAAGGAGTTAGCTAATGTATGTCCAGTTGTTAATAATATTAATGCCTATTCAGTCATTTCAGATTTTGTACCTGGTTATTAGGACTGCTAGGACTAAACTGCTAAAGCATACAGGAGCACAAGAACTGCACAATAGTTAAAAACTAACCCTTGTGATCATTTTAGTCCTTGTGGCTTGCCTGTTTTTGTCATGTGTTACCGGTATTTGCTTACTGAAATTTCTGTTCTGCCTTATGTTATTTGCTTGCTTCAATTCAGAATTTGTCTTTCTTGGTCCATGATGTTAGCTGACTTTGAATATTTGGTACACAGTAAAGAGTTGCTGTTGTTTGTTTTCAGGTATGGTGATATCTTGAAACATTAAGATGGAAGCAAAGTAGTGGTATAATATTCTCTTGGCCTGGTTGATTTTTTTTGGAAGGCTTATTTTATCGAAAATTTTTATCTACTTTTTATCAATTCTGACTCAAGTATAGCCTAAACTCAATTGCTTATTCTAAAACTATCCGCGAATCAAACCCTAATCTTAACGCCTAAAACAGCAAATGAAAAAGCGCGGATGGATATTTCTCATTGTCATTTTATTCTCTTTAATTTGAAAATTATCGGTGAAATATTCACTACCATTTTTTTTATGTTCTATAAATATCTCGACTTTTGACTGAGCACGTTCTTAGGCATACACTTGTTGTGTGACTTTATATACGGTTTATATATACATAGTCGTTGTGGTTCTGTTCTGTGGGCATATTTTAGTTGCGGTGATTAGGTATTTTGCCTTGTAGTGACCAAAATATTATCTGTTACCAATATTTATTTAAAGTTACATCTTGATTCATCAAGTTACCTTGTCCACTCTCCATACACAATGAAGGGACCTTGAAGGCTTTTAAGTCAAGCTGCCGGCTCAGATCTGTTTACGACACACTGTGGAAACTTTACACTATCTCTTTTTTCTATGGTTTTAATTGGTAAACATCAAGCTATAAATACCAATCTTTATAGTTTTTGCTTTGAGCCAAGAGAATTAAACCAGAGTCTACCGTTTTTGTAGCAGATGCTCTATCCACTAAACCATTGATCAACTTTTTTAAATAGCCATTGATTAACTGAACTAACTTGTTTGAAGAGGCTCATTATTCTGATTTGATTTGTAAGGACATTGGACATTACAATTTAGCAATGTCATTCTTCATTTGTCAGTTATTGGGTTAACAAAATAAACTAGAATTGCAAAACGGTACGATATTTTTCATGTTGATAACTTGCTTGTGCCATCATAAGTTTTCCTACAATGTACTGATACGTGATTTTTTTGTTTTAATTTTTGTTTGTTTTAGCCAGAATTCTGGTATATTTTTACATTATAAGCTTTCGTTATTATGTATATCAGGGCTTCCGTAGCTTTTCTTGCTTGCAACCCCTTTTAATCTTCTAAAAGTTTTCATGACCCTTCACAGGTAAAATAATGAACACTGAGTTGTGTAATTATGGTAATTATTCAATGAAAGAAAACAATAACAAGGCACTGGTACCCATTACACAATGCGTACAAAACGCAAACACATTTGCTAACACCCTGTTTGCATTTGTCTTTACCACGGCTTCAACATCATCTGCAGTACGCTTATTACTGTTATCATGCAACTTTTTTAACCCTGCTATCCATTGAGTAGAATCTAACCAGTAGTAGTAACATGGTATCATCTGCAGTACACTCATTACCGTTGTGGTGCAACTTTTTTAACCAGCCATCCATTGATTAGAATCTAACTAGTAGTAATTGTACCGATAAAGGTAATTTTAAAATCTCACCGGTAGTAGTACTATAGTAGATATACCTCTACTTTACTATATGTATATATATATATATATATACATATATTTTACACTTCTACTTCTCTACTAAGCTATTGGTACTACAGCCAGGCACTTAATCAGAATTTTGCAATGTGAGGGCTGCTACAGGGGTCTGGGGACGTAGCCCCAGCATTTCAAAATTTTGTATTTTTGTGGCAAAAATAACCTAATTTCAGGCCTATTGCGATAAAAATTCATGCTGTTTAACGTGGCATAGAAGTTAGCAGTGCAAGAACATGGTTATTTGTTGCATGAAGCATTTGGTAGGTAGTTATTGCTGGACTTTCAGTTCTCTTTTTATTACTGGTAAATCATTAAATCCTACAGCGATAGTTTTATAAAACTCCCAAGGAGTAATGTATTTCGCTTATGTTTTATAGAGAAAGATATAACTAGTGGGGCTAATGGAAGGAAGTTTGAGAAAAGTGATTTGTAATTAACTAATACTGAATAGCCCCCCTATTCCTGAGCTTAAATATTTTTTTTTCACGGCTGTGAGGTAGCACTTACCTCACATATCTGCTTGAAATCTTTATGATTCAAGTCTGCTATGTAACTTCTGAAGTATATATGTTTTTTGATGAAACCTATGTTAAGCATTTTTCATTGAGCGATCAAGTTTAAATACCAATTTTTGGCTATGTTTCAAAGTTTTTTTTTCTGATATTTGAATTTTATTTTTGACAAATTAGCCCCCCCCCTGAATGAATGCTTCAAAATATGTTTTAAATCATTTTTTGAGTCTGTTCCAGTGCTTAAGGCAGTCTCAGAAGTGCTAAAGTGTGGTATTTTCTTTATCCTGCATTTTGTTTGGCAGGCCAGTGGGAGGGCTATAGCCCCTCCTGGCTATGCTACTGACTACTGTACTACACAAGCATTGAATTTGGTCTGCATGGTTCTATTATGTAATAAACCAAAGTGATAAAAAAAAACTAGTTAGGAGGCATCCAGTTGTGCTACATGATTTGAATGGGGAAAAGTTTATCTGTTATCTTCTTATATAATGCATTGTTCAACAAAGTCTTACTATTTAATAAAGCCTACTTAAGTAGAATTTACGGCTAAGTTAAGAATGACGTTTTGCAGAATTGCACAAGTTTTTACCCACAGGTTTTGCTGAGACTATACCAATTTTACCCTTCCTTGTAAAAATTAGTATACTCTTTGAAACTTCTAAAGGTCGTTATGCGATCGCCAGTTTGGGAAGCTCTGATGTATATTTTGCTAAACTTTCACTTTTAGGTTCAAAAAGATGGTTTTGACCCCAGCAAAGTTGATTTTGCGCCAGGTTCTGGAGCTCTTGTGATTGATGGTCAGGAAATACCTACCGATGAACCAATTGAAACTGATGATGGTTAGTAACTTTGGTTTCATTTGAAGTTAATCATATTGACTTTTGTAAGTTATGTCGATCTGGTTTGTGGTAGAACATCACACATGGTCCTTTCATCTGTACCTTTCGTTCTGAAGATTACCTTCAGCTCAAGTTTTATTGCTCGTTTTAA
Source organism: Trididemnum nubilum (assembly GCA_963965965.1). Taxonomy (NCBI): domain Eukaryota; kingdom Metazoa; phylum Chordata; class Ascidiacea; order Aplousobranchia; family Didemnidae; genus Trididemnum; species Trididemnum nubilum. Next base: position 37,661,623 of record OZ014479.1, read on the forward strand.
TTCTTTTATTCAAGTTTGACATCATATGCTAATATAAAAGGAAACCAAAAGACAAAAAAAAACTTGAGATCAATATATTTTGCTATCTTGTCTGTTTTCTGAAAATATGCTTAAATTTCACCACAATTTAATACTGTAGTTGCGTGTAGTATTGTGCAACCACAACAAGCAATACATGCTTTGATTATTTTTTAGTGTATGCTGTGTTTATGCTTAATATTTCATTACTCATCTCGTTTTAATTACATTTTCACAGGCCTTTTTAACCTTAGATTTCTTTCAATGATAAATATTGATATTTTGCATTGGCAATAGAAAGTTATAAGGAAGGTCTTCATAGTTACCAATGATATCCTGCTTAGCTCAAATCACTTTAGCTCATGGAAATTTCAACTATATTGATATTTTTTGCTAATCATGCACGTGGCAAAATTTAGAATTTCGAAATCTCGATGAATTCATTGAGGCAGCAGCTCAAAATCGTGAAACCGATTGCATTGAAATTTTTAAGTCTCCAACCGAAGGTCTTGGATTTAGTGTTGTTGGACTTAGATCTGCAAATCGTGGTGATCTGGGAATATTTGTGCAGGTATATATACAGTTTTTACTTTGCTTAGTCTTCGAATTTTTTGTGTGAAATATGCTGCTTTTAAAATCAACATGTCTTATAATTATAATTTTGTATTATAATTATATTTACGTATCTGTTTAATTTTATATTATAATTACGTATCTGCTGCATGACTTATAATTTTATATTGCAGTAAAAACTAGAAAATTTAAATTTATTCTTTCATTATACTCTCGTGTATTAGTTTAAAACATGTAAGAAGTTTGCAGGGCCCATCTCTATGTCATGGCACTTAGGCAACACAGATCCTTTCAAAGAAGTGTTGCAGTGGTGGCCAGCCATTGGCAACACTATGTCCGATTTGACTGGCCCGAGATTTGAACCACGTTCCTCCCACCCCAGAGATAAATGTGTTACTGCTTGACCAACTGGCTGATGTATGCCTCTTATATTCTTTGTTCTATAATTTTTATCCTAAAGGAATCCAGAAGTTAACCTTATTCAAACAGAATGTATTGTAACAAAAGAACTAGAAAATATTTCAGTGAGTTTTTTCAAGTTCAAAATATTTTGTACATAGCTTGGAATCTCCACTAAAGTTGGCAGCATTTTTTCTTATAGATTTGCTTCTGGTAATAAATCTTGCCACATCATTTACTGGTAAATGTCTGTATCCTTTCAACTGTGGCAGCAACTCGTTTTTATAAAGATAATTTTCTATGCAGTTTAATGTGCAAACGTTCTATTTGTCTAAACAAACGTTTTAATTGAATTGATTTTTCTGCTTTTGAGGCTTATTTTATTTTGTGTTGTTTCAGGATATTAAACCTGGTGGTGTAGCTGATCGAGATGGAAGACTAAAGGAAAAAGACCAGATTTTAGTTATCAACGACCAGCCGTTGGTGCCAACTATATCACACGAAGAAGCTATTGGAATCATGAAGAAAGTCAAAGGTACAGGGAATGCATCGTGCCACCCGTTGCGCTTAAAATCCATTTTGTGAGGCACTCGTTTTTCAGTTGTGATATTTAAAAGACTGGAAAAGTCACTGTTTTTTAGTTTTTATGCCATTTTAGGTCCAGTTAAATTGGTCGTTGCACGAGGTATAATACCAGCTGGAGGTCCTATGTCTGATGGGTCTCAACTCTCTCGATCTTCGTCGATGCTCAGTTCTCTTTCTCGAGCTTCAGGCGTAGTAAGTCGAAATGTATATTGCCACAACCTGGTCGATTTTTCCGATAAGCCATGACCAGTGTTCCCTCCAAGCTGTGCGCGCGCACACAGGTTTCAGAGACTGCGCACACGCATAAATTTACTGCGTACAGACGTATTGTTGAACATGGGTTGTAGCACAAATTTTAATCATTTCCAAAAAAGTGCGCTTACACCAAAATTTCTGCGCACACAGACTACAAGAAATTAGAGGGAACATTGGCCAAGACGGTTAATTTTTCCTATCATTTAACCAAAAACTCATTTCTGTAAATTATTCAGAACTAATGAGAAATTGTAAAGTGTTGACTCAATGATGTAAAATTGCAAACGTGTGTCGGTTTTCAGAAGCAAATAGAATATATTTTTTTGTTGACTAAATATTTCAGCATATTGAATCTATGGAGTCAAATGGATGCGGTAGTGGTAAAGAATAGAATACTGTATACTTTTTTTTGTTCACTGGCTTCGTATATGCTTGTCAACAGGTGAGAGCCAAAGTGTTACAGGTGCATTAGTTTTCCGATTTAGTTCAGCATATTCCATGGATTCAGTAATATTTTTGCGCAGCTTTGAAAGGTGTTTCTTACTGCTATGTTAGTTTATTCTGTTTCTTATCTCACTTCAACTGCTTCGTCGTGTAAGTTGAAATGATTGTTTGTTTAGTCCTCTAGTTAATATTCAATCACCTATGATAATAGAGAGCGGAATAAGTAAATTTTTGAAATACTTTCATTGCATCAGTGCTGAGATAACAGGTTTTATTTGCTGATTTTTGTATCTACTAGCATTCCTATTTGGCTAATATGTTGCGTTTGTGCTGTGTGTCTATTTTCATTCCATTTATTAGTATATGAATGTCAAATTTTTCTGAAATGTGTTGAAAGTAGATATCGGTTTGTAGTTGGCAACGACTAAACTTGAGGCTGATTTTTCAGCGAAGCCTCTCCAAAAACAAGTTTGTGATTGCCGATTTGAAAACATTACCTAATGTTTATTTGAATTCTCAACGCGCCTTTTTTTGCTCTTGCAAATCAACCTCTCATTTTCTTTTGCTTGATTTTTAGTCATAGGCGATATTGGTGACTTGTAACTTGCAGTTAACGTTTCTTTTTGCTTTGACAATGGCTTCAGCATAAGCCCAAAACATTCGCAATAGTAAATTTTATTCAATTGAGATAATAACAGCGATGTTTACGGTCAAGAGTTTATCTTTCTAACAAAACTATTTGCTCATGTACTTATTTTGCCGTAATATAAGGTTTGTAGTTTCTTAAAGACCACGTAATGTCTGCAAACCAATGCACTTAAAATGCAATAAAAAAGTATTACTAATCGAATGCTAAAAACCTGGTTTAGATGCACGTTCTCAGTTTCAAGCTTTCGCGTTTTTAAAAAGTGACATGACGTCATTAGACCCAGGAGTTTGGTGCCTTCGACTAATTTATCTTTGCAGAGGATAGGCGATTTTGGAAAGGCACGTGATAACAGCTTGCTAGTCGAAAAGTGTTGTGCAAAAAAAGGCGTAATTAGCTCAAAGTAAAGTCGAATGCTTCAAACTCCTGGGTCCAATGACGTCATGTCACTTTTTAAAAACGCGAAAGCTTGAAACTGAGAACGTGCATCTAAACCAGGTTTTCAGCATTCGATTAGTAATACTTTTTTATTGCATTTTAAGTGCATTGGTTTGCAGACATTAGGTGGCCTTTAAATTGTTGTTGTTAAATCATAATATTGTAGCCTCCTGACACACGATGGTCTGATGTTGAAACCATTGAACTTCGAAACGACGGGCGTGGTTTGGGTTTTGGGATAGTCGGTGGCGTAGCTACAGGTGGTGTGGTAGTGAAAACTATTGTGCCCGATGGAGTAGCGGATAGAGATGGAAGGTTGCGCTCTGGCGATCATATATTGAGGATTGGAGACACTGACGTCACAGAAATGGGATCAGAGCAAGCTGCTCTGGTGTTGAGACAATGTGGTGTGCTGGTTAGGTAATATGCTGTTCAATAATGTGACCAGAACTCTAATTAAATGACTAGTACTTTTGCTATTCACTGCCCAGTATTTTTGATTTCTACTTGTGATTAAAATTTCTCATTAAGTATTTGTATTATTTAAGAACGTCCACAACTCCACAGTATACTGTAGGTATACGAGCCTTAAAGGGCTTTCAGGTCGGAAATTTTTCTCGATTTTCTCTCAAATATTTTTGACAAATCTGAAGACGGACTTCACCAAATTTGAGCTTTCTACGACTTCCGTTCCTGAGATATAACAGATTAGATTTCCCCTTAAGGCTTTTTCCCCTGAGAAATTTTGCCAGGGTTGCCAATTAGAAATAAATTTTCAAAAAGTCACTGCATGTTCTTGGTTCTTCATAAATATTTTGCGGCAGAGTTATTGTAAAACAAAGTAAAGGTTTCGAACTATAAAATTAGCTGCTTAGCTAGTAAATTCAAGCCAACTTTTCCAAAGTTAATCTTCTGTCACAATAGTGATAAAATGGCAACATCAAAGTTAGTGTCAAACGGCTAGTTTTAAACTGCAATATCTTGAAAACGGGAAGGCGTAGAAACTGCAAATTTGGTGAGAATGCATTTTAGGCTTATCCCAACAGTTTGGTCAAGAGTGAAAAACTTGACTAGAATGCCCTTTTATGAAACGCCATTGTTAGCATTTATCACTTTTTGTTTGTGCTGACGAATTGACAATGAAATTCTACTCAAGCATATTTGATACTACTTTCATTTTTAAATTGTTTAATACCATTTTAGACTGGTGGTCGCACGAGGTGTGCTGGAAGAAGATGAGATTTCAGACCAAGAAGAAATTTGGAAAAAGAAAGGCCCTAGTTCTATATCCTCGGATGAAAGTGATTTTGATTCAAGTAGGTTTAAAATTAATGTACAAACTCTACTGCACCTTTTTTTCCGTCTTCAAAGGATCGGTTTTCTGCTAATTTCAATCTCATTTTGGCCAGAAATTCTAGAACTATTATTAACCAACAACTCCAAATGGGCCTCTCCTGAAATGGCTGCACACGCACCACCGTCAAGTAATCCCACATGTTAACCTTTTCGTTAAAGTTGCAGTCAGTGTAGTTTATGTTATTCTTAATCATGCATTCGCCTCGGGAGCTGAAAGCCTGCGGTCAATCGGCGATCCAGTCGAATCGCATAGTGTTGCCAGCGCTTTTTATTTTTTTGTAAGAACTCATTTCGCCATTAGAGTGGAGCTTGGAGCCGGGTTTAGCATTTTTACGCCGGAGCCGGAGTGACAATTTTTAAAAAAAAATTAGGAGCCGGATTGGAGCTGGAGTCTGACTTTAAAGTAGTCTTTTAAGTCGAAGTGATAGTTAGTAGTAAAATGAGTAACTATTTTTGCATTCTAGATGTAGAATATCAGAATGTGTAGCTAGGCTAGGCTTATACCAGGCTATTGAGCATTATGAAAATTGGTGTGAATTTTTCGTCGAAGCGTATTTTTGTCTCGGAGTATTTCGGAGCGGAGAGTTGTTGTAAAATTTTGGAGCCGGAGTCAGTTAAAGAAATATCGGAGTGGAGCCGGAGCGTAAAAATTAGCCACTCCGCTCCACTGTATTCGCCATGCGCTAAGATGTATAGATAGAATGGGCTTGCCAACTTGCTTCATTGTCACGAACGAAAAGTTTGGATTGATTACAGGTAGCAGTGATGACGTAGCACCAGTGCCAAGCCTCCGCTCTTTCAGTCAGATTTATGATGTGGAAATCATGAAGGATGCAAACGGTCTTGGAATAACCATTTCTGGTTTTCTACCAGGTATGTAAAAAGTCTTGAACAGCTCATTTATTCAATATGCAACTGGTGTTTGATTGTTGATTTTTCGATCGCATTCAAGTAATTCACTCGCCAGGTCGTTAAAGTGAGGTAATTAAGCGTTATCAGTTTTCACTAAAGCATGCTGCATAGAATTATCGAGCGTATATGAATGGCTTTCTTTGCGTAGATAAACTTCTTTTTAGAGGAGCTTTGCTTTTATGCCTGTATCTATTCTGCCTTGAAAAGTTTTTGCATAAATGCCTGCGCATAAAGCAATGGCTCATAAGGTTACGCACGAAGTGTTATGGGTAGTTACTCAGGACTTTGCAAAAGCATTGAGTATAAAAAGCCTACCTTCTCCGCGTTGTACCTTGTTTGATTATACCTCACTAAATAGAGTTGCAGGGTTGGATGGTAAATATAGCTAACGTAATGATTTTAGTAGAGTTTTTCGTCCTTTTTTGATCCTTTTGAAATCTTCAAAGCGTTCAGAGTTCGATTAATGAAATATGAAACAACGATAGGAAACAATCTCAAAGCAATTTTTTGAAGTGTGTCACCCTATAACATTTATTGCTCATAGTGATAATACAACTTATGTTTAGATGACCACATCAAAGAAGGCATACCCGGCATATTTGTCAAGAGCGTTACCCCCGGCTCAGCGGTTGCACTGGATGGTCGAATTGATGTAGGAGACCAAATTATTGCTGTAAGTAACTTTTTTGATTAGATCGCTCTGTACTCGAAGAGAAGCAAAAGAGGAAACTACGGCTTAATTGACAAATAGGATATTAATTTACACACTTCGTTTTGATGTAGCTAGTCTTATGATAGTTTGTGGTTACCTTATTTACCAAGTATCCTTGGAACGGAGACAGTGAAGACCGTACTTTTTAATGCTTAACGTCAAGCGGAGAAACTAAATATCAGTTTTTAGAGCCTTTGGTTAGCCCGACCAGGAGTCGAACCCGATTTTAGCGGTTCGGTAGCAGACACTTTAATGTGCTTTAGCCTTTGAACTACGGACCAATTTTGCATCGTTATTAATTAGTTTTCCGAGTTGGCGATACAGTATTTTCATTCTGTACTAGATGTAAATTAGATTTGGATTAGGTGGACGGGAAGCGATTAGACGCTGATGATATCACCAGTCAGGAAGCTGTTGATACACTACGAAGCACGGGCGCTCTTGTGCGATTAACCATGGCTAGACACAGAGATGTGGATACGGTAATTAATCTAAAGCAGAGATATAAACGCATTTTTGCATGTAAAAGTAAAACGTTTGCGTTAATTCTTGATTATGGCTTTGCATTTTAATTTATTACTGTTGAATTTTACGTATTTCTGAAATAATGGGTATTTTTTTTGTTTGGTTTGTTGAAATTCTTAAATTCTTTATTCTAGAAACTAAACAAAAAAGGTAAATTCGTAAAGTCAAGTTGGTTTTAACCGGCCAGTTTGTCGAGCGCTAACGCGTTCGTCTCTGTAGCGGAAGGTCTGAGGTTCAAATCTTGGGCCTGTCAAATCTGAGGACAATGTTGCCTATAGCTCGCCACCGGTGCGACATTTCTTCGAAAGGAGCTGTGTTGTCTGAGCGCAATGACGCGGAGATGGGACCCGCCAACTCGTTACATGCTTCGGTGTAATGCAGCGAGTATAATAAAAGATTTGATCAGAGTTGTTTTTTTGTATGCTTGAATGCTCTTAAAGTCTTATGGCGATGTGCAATTGAAATTGAAACCGTGGTTAATTTAACTGAGTCAAGAGAAACGAGATGCAGATGAAAGCAATTTTCGATCAAATACTATATTTTCTCACTCAGGCTCCCCAACCATCGAATATCTTCTCCCACGATGCATCGCCTCAATCTCCCCCTCAAGTTGAACCGGAATTTAGTGAGTGGAATTTGCCGGGTTTCAATAGGAGATAATTTTAATAAATGAACAAACAGTTTTGTTCTGTAATCGTCTTAAAGCTTTATTAACTAGTATAAGTTAACGTCATAAGTGGAACACTGAAACACAGTAATTGTTTCTAAAGTTTCAATTCAAATCCAAGTTGTAATATTACTCCTTTGTCTTTGTCAAATTGCGAGGCTTGAATTTCGAGATCTAGAAGTGTCGTACGTCGTAAATTATTGTGGTAACGTTAAAAATAACCCTTTTCAGATCTGCTTTTTACGTATTTCTTAAAGCTAAAAAAGAATTTACAATGAGCAACATGAACTGAGCAAAACGATTGTGACTGCTTAACATTATTGTCCACCTCTCTAGATTTATGTAAAATATGAGTACTGGCACTGTAGCAAAAAAAAGTAACTGTTACTAAAATTATTGGTTGCCGCTATATGTAATGATTGAGCTCTAACCAAGAAAAAAGTCATTAATTTTGGGTAATTGTAAGTTCAAGTTTGTTTGTTGACGCCACTAAGTAAACAAACATATGAAATAGAGTACGCATAGTTATTTTTAGGAAAGCAGCGCCAGAGTGACAGCGAAGGAACCGTGAGGTTACCGAATCTGCAGCCATTCTGGGAATCCATAATAAAAATACATGGCATCTTTATTCGAGCTAAACCCCCCAAAAAAAAGATAAAAAAATGTATCAAATGTTTAGGTACTGAATTGAGTTGGGAAGAAGAGGAAAGAATTAAGCAGCGATGGAGGGTTGTGATGGGACCCGAATGCGACATTGTGGTTAGTATTTGCATGTTCTCTGCTTCATATTTTTGTAAAAAGCAGCAGCTGATAATGCATGCTCTATTTGGTTCAGCTTAGCTTGTGGTTTGACAACTTCATTGTTTTGTTTTTTTTTTCTGTAATTTTTGAAAAAATTTAGGTTGCTCAATTGCGGAAATATAGCACTACTAGTGGTCTGGGAATTAGCCTGGAAGGAACAATTGACCATTATGACCAACCCCACCATTACGTAAGGTAAGAAAAAGGGTTTCAAAATACTGTTGAATCTCGATCTTTTTTGTGAAAGCAACATCAAAAGTTTTATCAAACCCAAGTCTCAAGTTGCTACCCGGTAGCAGGCTTGGAAAAATTATATAATTGTAATTGACAAAATTGGAATTAATTACACGATTTTGCGATAATTGTAATTGAAAAATTTTCTGCCTATTTTCCATTACAATTACTTTATTATTTACTATAATAGATGATAGCAAAATGTCTTTGAACAATATCAATTTACCTCCGGTTGCAAATCGATATTTTCTACCGGTTGCAATCACATCTGACGTCACAAACCGAACATCAAAAGTAGGTTAGGGATAATTAGAGTTGGTTTTAGAGATGGGGTTAATCGTATTTATTACCTAAACTTAGCACCTTCTCTAATCATAACTAGCACTAACTCTAAGCCAAAAAATAGCCTTACATAGAATTGGCTTATGACGTCATATGTGACTTAAATAACCATTGTAACTTCAATGCCTATTTGTGATATTAAGATTTTGATTACTTTTTTGCTTGCTTGCCCTTGTGTGCATGTCAAAGCGATACTATTGGTTCTGTTTTGTATGATCAAGCTAAATATGTGATATTATTGGTAAAAGTTTAAAAAAAAATAGTGTTAAATAGTAGTACGTACACTATTTCAACTTCTTTACAATTTTTAATTGTGTCAAAACTTATTTTCTTTTGCACAAATAATTGCGGTATGATACCATGGTTTAGCTAAAACCATAATGTTGCTAGAAGCGATATGAGTTGAATAACATACTAGACAAATTGCTTACAAACAAAATTATGTATTGCAAAAATTAAAGTTAAACAAAGATTGATAAAAATGGGGCTTTGATAGATCTGGTATATAAATACAAAACAAATCCACAGTGTTGATATAAGCAAAACTCGAGGCTTCGTATGTAAGTGAATAAGTTGCAATGTTTTGAGAATCTTTTCATTGTAATTGAAAATTTTGGTTTGTAATTGTAATTTAAGCAAAAGCAAGTAATTTTTCCAACCCTGCTCGGTAGGATTATTGCTTTACTTATTGTAAACATACAAGGCACCCAATTCGATGCCCCTTTTGATAAAATTGTGCTCATCGTTTTCATGCCTGTCTTGGTGTTAAATTCACTAAAAAAGTAAGATGTTATATTTTGAACTTAATTTTTGAGTTTAGTAACCACCGCGATGTTGTGGTTATGCGGTTGAACTTTATATTTGCTGATTGTGAAACCCGGGTTCGATCCTTGTCCAAGGTCTTGGTATTCGAAGAAGGACATCTGGTTTAGGTGGATTTACACAGTATTCGTTTTTTGTCCGCTTTTGTCTGTGTTTGTACGTGTTTTCTTCTCCATCAAAAAGTTTGTTCTTTTTTTCAGCATTTTTGTATGTCCATAACCGCACTAACCAGGCTGTCACATACTGGACAAAAGTTTTCCGAAAAAAATTTTTTTCTGAAAGGGCACAGCTATATTTTGGAATATCGCTCGTATCATTCATACGCGAAGTTTTGTAACAAAATTTTATCAAGTTATAACAGTCTACTTATTGCGGATATGAACATATACTCAATCAAACATGCGGACGAAACAGTGCATATTTTTTGATGTAGAAGCAAACACGGACTAAAATGGACGAAAAACAGATACTGTGTAAATCCCCCTTTAGACATACCGTGCTGCTCGCGATGCCTGATTTCTGTTCGAAACTCAGTAGCAAAAACCATGAAAGTTGGTATCAACAAAAACTGAAGCGGATGTTCAACAAACCCACTCAATTGCAGGTCTATTTTGCCCGAAGGACCTGTCGGGAAAAACGGTCGATTGGAGGCTGGGGATGAATTGTTGGAAGTTAATGGAAACAAATTGCTCGGCTTAAACCATGTCGAGGTAGTAGTGATACTCAAAGAACTACCGCTGTACGTGCAAATGGTGTGCGCAAGGCCCAGGCTGCAAGACGGAAGAAACCCCGCTCGAAATTCAGTGGTTTTTGAAGAGAAAGACGGCGATTTTCTGGAACTGAAACCACAAGAAATCGCCCGTGAGTTTATTTTTCGGTTAATTTTCATATGAAGACCTTGTTTGCCGCGGACGTTATTCGCTTTTAGTTTTTGTGCTTACGACTTTTACGATATAGTGACGTTGCAATAATATTGACGCAATTTTCGACATTTTGTTTTTTATCTTGGTAGTTGCCAACTCTTTGTCGCCACCGCGTGATGACTCAGATGTGACTTCATCTTCCGAGGACGATTCTATTGCACAAATCAAAAAGGTAATGTTTTCCGAAATTTGATTGAAACATGTGAATATCCCACAACCCTTACGGAAAATCGGGCAATGAAGAAAGAAGAACAAACTTGTAAATACTGAAAAGCCTGAAACTAGTATAATAAAAAGACAGGTTAAATTGGTTTATGATTCTGAGTATTTGTCCCATAGGAATTTTATTTCGGTAATGTAGTTAAATCTTTATCACCAAGTTACCCAGTCTGGAAACGCGAAGATTTTTGTGTCAAGTTCTTGCCTGCCCAATTATGTGACTGTGACGCACTAGACGTAATTTTTATACTATGATCGTCAAGTAAGGAAGCTTTAAATAGTTGCGGTTTGATTCGACTGGGAATTTAGACCAAGTCCTCCGTCCGTTTCAATAACAGATTACACAACACTGTTAACGACTGGGCGTAACATTAAGATAAAATAAAATATGACACAGTTTTGATTTTTTTAGAGAATGCCGAAGATGCCTTCGGACCAACAGTTTCCTCTAACCTCCGCCACCACCAGCCTCCCTGAAGCACGACAAAGTTCCAGCAGTAGCAGTTCTTCCAGCCAAGAATCTGTCACACCCGTCTTACCCCCTGCTACTGAAGGTATTTTTCCCTTATAGATATTGTCATAGTGTCGAAATAGTGTTCTATTGAAATAAATTAATATTTAATGCTCGCGGAAATTATTGTGAAATTAAAACTCAGAATATTGTGGTAAAAAGCATAGCTATGAAATGTAGGCAATATTGAAAATTCAGTATTTTTAAAAACTAATTTCTCAAGATGACCACCCTTAAATCTGCCAAGTGGTATATGATAAATTCTGAAAAAGAAGTAAAGTAACAAAATTTTTGTTTGGAAGATGTTTTACTCCATTTATAATGGTGCTTGCAGAAGTAACGGATGAAGAAGCAGCTGGTGAACTGACCAGTGCTTGGGAAGATGAAGTTTCAGTGATCGAACTTGTGAAAGAGGACAAAGGGTTAGGCTTCAGCATTCTAGACTTCCAGGTAATATGATACATACATTTTACTGTAGTTACTGCAACAAAGCTTTATAGAATTCGCTTAAATAAGAGTTGCACAAAGTACGTAGAATTTATATAAATTGAAAACCCTACAGTTTGTTTCAACGTAATTAGAATCATCAGGGTTGTCGTATTCAAATAGAAGTTTTATCAACCGCTCTGGCCCACGCTGTTTGAATTCTTTTTTGAATCAGTTGAATTCAAACTCTTATCGTAAATTTATGTCATTAGTCGCAAGTGCAATAACACGAAGCTTGCTTCTACAAACTCTTTATGTGCATCGTTGTAAATTCAGTGCATATAATGAAAATGCAATTAGTTTAATATCGAAATAATTTTTCCAGGATCCTCTGCACCCCGACAAATCGGCGGTTTTAGTTCGATCGTTGGTTAGTGGAGGAGTGGCGGAGAGAGATGGACGATTGGAGCCCGGCGATCGCTTGATTTTTGTCAACGAAGCGTCACTGGAATTTGCGGATCTCGACACTGCGGTTCATGTTTTAAAGGTTGTGTTTCAAGTTTTTGAAACTTTGACTCTTGCTCCACTAACATTTTCTCGGATTTGGTGAGGTTGTAAGGTTTCAGATTCTGATGTAATTGACTCTTAATAGATTTTTGCTTTTTGTTGGAAACGTGTTGATTTTTAGCAATACCGAAATGCTAATCTGACAATTTTTTAGCCTAAATTGTGATTAATTTCCGGTTAGTCCGCAGTTTTGACGGGCATTCAGATTCACATATGGGATATTTATTATTTATCCTAAGTTTAACATATTTCTTCACCAAATTTCAGTCTTTTTTGCTGGTTAGAAGTAGAAATGTGACGTTTTAACTCGCGGTTTTTCTTTCCAGGCTGTCCCAAAAGGTGTTGTACGAATTGGAGTTGCAAAGCCACGGCCTATGTTTCGAACAAACGAAGCTGTTACGATTGATGAGACTACCATAGAAGAAATACGTAATGTTTTTTTGCACTTTCGTTTTTTTGCTCTTAGAATAAAATATTTTATGGTATCCGTCAAAATAGAATAGTGAAAATTCGTAAGCTAGCGAGCTCAATGCCGTTTAAACAAAGCAAGGTTTTAGCGTCAAGGGTCACCAACGTCAAGATATTCTTGGCGGCAAGGTTACGGCGGATGATTGTCCGCGTCAAGATGTCGCATACTGTTTATATCCATGCGTTTTTCGCCAAAGTGGTGTAATTTCGTGGTGCTTCAACTAAGAGATTACAATCGAAACCTTGTTTGTTGCTGTGTTTTGTATTTGGAGCCAACTATTCTACCTGCCATGATGCCCTAGTCCGTAAAAAAAAATCTCAAAAAAGAATACTTTATATTGAATTGATTGGACAAGACCTTTGAGTAATAAATAGTCCGTTGCTATGTGTATGAGTGAATGAAGTCAACTTTAAGATAGTTTAGTGGTTTTGTGTCCTGCTGTCCGCACGTACTTGTAATGTTGGTTAGCTACACACTTAGTAGCGTACAAAGCATGCATGATAAAAAAAAATAAATAAATCAAAAAAGATCCAATGAATTATTTGAAATGAAACTTGTCATTAAAAAACCTGTCTTGTGTTTAAACTCAGTTTTGATGTGCAACTTTGTAACTTGTGAATGTTACAGCTCCGACCGAAACGAGGGAATCTCCCGAGCCACAGCTTTCTCCTCAGCTACCGCCATCTATGTCATCCTCGTCATCATCATCATCAGATGAGGTAGTCAAGATTTTGTCTTATTTGGGTATCTGTCGAAATACTTTTAAATATGGTGATGTCTATGTTAAAAAATAATTGAACATATACCAAACGGGATATGACCAAAATGCTATTCGATTTTAACCACCTTGATTCTAGCTAGAGTTTGACAGAATGGGTCTACAGAGAGCAAAATTAATTTTGATTATTTCTTATTTGTAAATGAAAACAATTTCCTATTTTTGATGGCTCTTGTTTTATCATTAACTAGCTGTTGTTTCATTGGTTTTCATTGCTTTTTGAACTCGAGTCGTACGTTTTCTGGCTTACAATACGCTTACCCTACACTCTTTTATCAGGAGGATTTTCACCCAGAACCTGAACCGTCACCACCAACGCCGCCTACCCCTGTTGTTCAGGTAAGATATGTTTATCATTTATCACTCCCCGGATTCACAATTTCTCTTGTCCCAGTCCATCGCTATACTGTAGCTGTCTGGCGACGACTTGACTGCACTTTTGGAAACGAAGTGAATGCTAAAGCATTTTCACCGCTGGTTTTCATGAGATCTGTTATTGAGTATGGACTGGCTGTAAGTCAAAATTATAAAACTTTGCGCTTGCTTAAGGTGGGTATTGGTCTGTGAATTTCCGATACCAGAGATTATTTTGAAAAATCATTAACTAGGCTTTAACATCATTGAAACCGGTTCCTCAAAATTTTCCAAAGCATTCGGATAAAATGTAAAAAAAATTTAAAGCCACGTCCAACTTCTCTTCATCCACAAAACGCAAGAAATTGAAAGTTTTTTTCTAACCTGAAGTTTTATTTTTGCAGTCGGAGCCAGTAATAACAGTAGCGGAGGCGCCTAAGCAAGAAGTGCCGTCCCCAGTCCAGCGTTATTCGGGTGAGTAAAAATGTTGAAAATGTACTATGCCTAGCATTCAACCTCTAATTAATATTTCTTTATGATGCAACCGCGACATTGTTTTCAACAATGCATTAACAATACTGCTGTCTAACTACTCAAAACTGCGTTAAAAATGGCATTGAAAAACCTTTCATTATGACTAAAAAAAGTTTTTGTGTTGTCTTGGTATGTCAGTATATGCCAGCCGTCACTCACAAATCTGGCCAAAATCATACTAGTTTCACTCAGTCTTAATTCGCTGATGGTTACGGTTCGTTCGACATGTCATATGAGCTCATCTCTAGGCCAAGTCTGTGCGCTACTAGTTTTGGCAGAAAAGCGTAAAATAATATGATGATCTTATTTTCCACTTGCTTATGAGGGTTAGCTGCCACACATTACGATCTTCCAGCACTTTTTCTTCGAATTTGATGTCAAAATCAAAGTTGTAAACGGGCCGACAAGTACGGGCCCGAACCCGGCCCAAAAACATAAGCTCGAACCCGAAAAGTGATTTGAAGCCAAAACCCGGCCCGAAAATTATGTTCTAAGATCTAAAAATGTGTACAGTTATTGCTCGTAATGAGACTACTCGTTGTTGAGAAATTGTGACATAATAATAATTGTGTAGTAATAATCGTATTGATGCTTAAAAGGAAGTCGTGATTTGGTGTTGCAAACTTATTTGAATTACGCTTTTATGATGTTTAAAAAGCGAAAACGCAAGTCAAATACGTATATCAAGCCCGAATTAAGTCCCGATATTTTGCCAATCTTAAGCCCAAGCCGACCCGAAAAGCCCGGCCTGACTTTGCTCTTGTCACATTAGTTGCACGAGTTGTATAAAATCGTTGCAAAGCGTCAATTTTTGTTGTCAGTTACAGGTATTGAAGCTAAGACGCGTGGACCGAAAATCTCATCCTCAGACTCGGATGTGTCTGGAAGGTATGCGTATTTCTGATGCTCATAGCTATTATTATCTCACGGCTATTCGCTAAAAAAATCTCCCACAATGTCGGTCCGCAATGACCGTTACTTAACGAAGATAAAAACGTATACTTGCGAATACGGTAATTAAATCTGAAAAACCTACCTGTAAAAAAGCTGAAATCCTGGCTACGCTTGAATGCATATTTTATTTTTTATTTTTCAATCACAATAAGGCTGTTTATTGTTTAATGATTCGTTACCTTTTAAGGACCATAAACCTACAATTTCCTATGAATTCATCGTATTCCGTTGGTTTAAGGTAGCAATGTAGTGAGTTTTGCTGTGTTTTTGTTGTGATTTGTAGTTGGCTAATTTCTAGCTTATTTGTTTGTGGCGTTTGTGGACAAGAGTACTGATGTGTAATGGTTCGCGTACTTTCTCACCTAAAGGCTACCACGCGGAAGTTTAGGAAAGAGCCAGCAGAACTGCGACTACTTTAAACAAGTTTAAGCTGATTTGAACCTGAAGCCTATGGATTTATGGTTCAGTCCAGTTAGCCAAATACTACGCGGACGATTAAACTTTTTGTGTTTACTCTTTTCTTATCCTTAACTTGCGTGGATCTAGTACTTTTGCACAAAGGTATATCTTTCAGGGTAACTATTAACTAAGTGGTGACTGTGGTTTAAGGTGCGTTTACACTAGCGCGAAGCGGCGCAAAGCAACCCAAATTTGACATCATCGACCACTTGCGAAAACTTCGCGAGCGGCTGCTCAACTTCACGTAGACAAACTTGTTTTTAAACCGTTAGCCTATTTTGAGCAAGGGACGTAAACAACCACTCGCGAAAGTTGCCAACCTTCGCTTCGCGTCCAGTGTAAACGCATCTTCAATATGAGAAGTTTTGTATTAAAAAATAACTAATAGTAGCGTTTCTCAGTTCATGAGAACTTAATTTGGGGCTCTGATCCGATCAGTGGTCGAGTGGATAGAGAGTCTGCTACTGAAACGGTAGACTCGGTTTCGATTCCCGGTCGGGTCAAGCTAAAGACTAGAAAAAATTCACAGCTTCCCTGCTTGACGTTCAGCTATTAAAGAGACAGTGTGAAGCTTCCACCGTATATTGTAGACAGGTGGCGCTTGACTCGAAGACCGAAAGGTCCCTTCGCTGTGTCCTGGCCAAGGCAACTTGGTGAATAAAATGAAATCACAATACTATCTCAGCATTTTTAATGAAGAGAGGATTGAAGAGCGAAAGCTTATTTTTATGAATTTTGTTTTCAACATTTACATATTTATGTTTCAGTCAACACATGGAGGTGAAGCAAATTCCAATGTCGGGTATGACTGCTATTGCACTAACCAGCAATTCCGGTTTGATCCGATATGAACCGGTTGAACCTGCCAAACCGTCACCGCCAGCACGCCAAGGTAATTTGATTCAATTTATCTTAAATGTTGACGATCTGTCGAGTTTTACGTTGCAGTGGATCCTTTTGCTGTCCCTGATTGGCAGCGTGGCCGCATGGGTGAAAGCGTCGTGTTTACGACGACCCTAGCCACATGATCGGGGTTCAAACCTCATCCTGGTCACGTTGTTACGTCCTTGGATAAGACACTTTACGATGATTATCTCTGCTTGATGGCTTCGAACAAGCAGCAAATTCAGTGGACGGGAATTCAAAGAATCCACGGACACATTGGATCAGTGGAAACTCATAAGCAGAAGCGGATTCTTCCTTGCGTGAAGTGTCAATGCAATAATAAGTGTGCGAATCGTCCAAAGTTAGCGTCTGACGCTCTCCGGTGACAGGAGGATAAATTAAATATGTAATAATAAGCAATAAACTTTTATTCCGCGTAAAGCAGAGAGATTTTTCTTTTGAACTACTCTTGGTTTAACAACAGTGGGCTTCAGCTTCTAATAATTGATTAGCAGTTTCGAATTTGTGGTATCTTTGTTTACCAATTTGCTTTGGCTAGGAGACCGCGAAGATACTTTGATTCAAGGTGCCAACTGCCCACCACACCGTAGGAGGCTTCATGCTGCCCCATTAGTTGCTGAATGTCAGCAGTGAATACCCTTTTTGTAGTCTTCGGTTTGATCTGGCCAAGAATCGAACATGAGTCTACCGTTTCAGTATAGATTCACAAGACCACCAATCGGTCAAGATTCATGATTTTTTTTTCTTTAGAGCCGACTCGGTCCGTACCTTTGGTTCCTCCAAAGCCAGTTGGTTACTCGGCTCCGTCATGGCAGAGTGCCGAACCCACGGTACCACGACCAAAACCTCCAATTGATGGATTTGAGAGGATAGCGCAGCTGACTAAGGGCGCATCAAGCCTCGGTAAGAATAATTCTATCTAGGGAATTGACCATTTTGGAAATGCCACTTCTAAAAATTACGATGATCAGTTGGAAAATTGGCTTTTTGAAAATGAGTATATTTAGAATTTAGTTCGAAAACTTAGGAAAATGTCAATTTTGGAAAATGTATTTTGGAAATTTGACAAAACGCTCTTCAACTATCCCAGTGTGGTCTCACGGCTCAATGCACAGTACGCCTGCTACGTTCAGCATGTTTCATTGTTTCTGCTTTCGCGATTTTTTTGCTTTTTGGCAGATTTCTAATATTAATAGTACCTTTTAACGGAAAATTTTCCAACTTTTAAACCTTTTTTTCGTAGGCATTACGATTATCCCTGACAAGGATGGGGATGGCTTGCTTGTTAGTTCCATCGATCCTACTGGGGCAGTGGCCCGTGTGGGAGAACCACGGAAGGGGGACCTGATTCGAAGGGTGAACAACGACTCAGCTGTGGGATTGGGAGCGGCTCAGGGCCGAGCGCTGATTAAAAATCATTCAGATTACAGCAGCGACGTAAAGTAAGTGTTTGCAAACGAAGACAATGATTTTCACGTGTTGAATGATTCTGCTATTAGTATACTCTGCTCTTTTGCTGAAAAGCTCGTGCCGAAACAACTCCAAGTCAAGCGAATTTCGAAGTTTCAATGTAGTTGAAGTGGTTTATGTGTAAGTTTTCGCGATGCTTTATTGAAAACTACAAATCGAATTTTTTTAATTTCTGCAACCTAGAATTGTCAAGTTGTTTTTTTATCGTCTTTTAAGATTAGAATTAGGAAAAAATGGCAAGAGTCTTAAGAATTTTTCATAAAATATTCAAAAAACAATAAAAGCGATTGCAGTGAACATGAAATTTTATTTCTCTTTCTAGAATCTCGTACATACCACGGAGATACATTCACGCATTTAAAGAGGGCTTGCCTGTGCCGGAAGATGACGACAATGACGTCAACAACGAACCCATAACCCCCAAAACCCCAAATCTTGCTGGAAATTTCGCTGCTACTAAATCCAGGTTTGAAATGCCAGGTAAGCTTTTCATTTTCATGGTTAGGAATGGATGATTATACACAGAGTGTTGAAAAAGGACTTGTTAGAAATACATAAAGGCCGTATTTGGAGTCACTCCATATTAATATAAGCTTAACTTCACTTGAAAATGGAAAAAAATCAAAAACAGTGTTATTGCGCTCGAACAATATGTGCTACAAGTTTGAATTAAAGACCCGAGCTATAATAAAATTAACTGGGGAATAACCTCTGATTACTGCAATTGTCCATTTAGGGTGAAACAAACTGCTACATTTTACTAAGTTTAAGTTTTTATTACCGTGGTTAGTTTTAGTGTAAGTTGGAGAGTTTGTAACGTTACAGCTTGCTCTATCTATTCATTCTGTTGCATACTCAATACGTCAATTTGATTAAATGCAATTTTTTTGTAAGTAGATTTATTTATCGAGTTGCCAAAAGGTACAAAGACGTTAGAGCGCTGAATCATTGTCTTAAAACTTCGTTTTTAGTTTGGTTTAGCCATTAGGTTAGTACATGATTAGAATATGTTAGCTCGAAGGAAATACCACAATACTATTTATATTTTGCAGAACCAAAACCTAGTCAGCCACCCCCCATCAAAGCAAACCTTTGGGGGCCAATACAGAGGTAATTACAACATCTGATCAAACTAGTATTTTCATGAATTAAATGTAATTATTTCATGAATTAAATGCAATGTAGTTGTAAATCAAATCTATCATTATACTCACTGCATTACGTCGAAGTTTATGTTAATCTACATAACTGCTAAATGTATAGTGATATACTCGTATATTTTTGTTGTAAATTGATGGGCAAATGTCGAACGGAATTGAGAATTTCTTAAATTTGGATTCGATTGTGGCGGACGATAACTGAATAAAAATTGTATAGCTTAAACTTACTATGAAACCAAAAACCGTATCTGATTAAAAACAGTAAAGCCTTATTTAAAATAATAAAATTTTTAAACGTTTTGGACTTAGCTATGTCCATCATCAGTAAAAAGTAAAATCTAAAACAGTAAAAAAGTAAAGAACTAGTCTCGAATGAAAGTAGACACATTTCAGTAAAAGTTATACATAGCGCTGCAATTGAGTAAAACCTGCTGATATAAACAATCTGCTGTTCCACTGCTAAACACACTAAGTAATTCTGGGATACTAGCGTAGTGCAATGAATGAGAAAAGAGGAAAAAACAAAGAACAATCACGTGTTGAACAGATACAAAGTTATCGATGACTGATCAACGTTTATGTCCGGTTTCAGTTTGTCGATGCTTAAAGTTTCTAAAATGAATAGCTTGGTTCGGTTCCTGGCAGTTCCAAGAAACTGTAAGCATCGACAAAGAATTTTAGAATTTTAGAAACTTTAAGCATCGACAAACTGAAACCGGACATAAACGTTGATCAGTCATCGATAACTTTGTATCTGTTCAACACGTGATTGTTCTTTGTTTTTTCCTCTTTTCTCCTTCATTGCACTGCGCTAGTATCACAGAATTACTTAGTGTGTTTAGCAGTGGAACAGCAAATTGTTTACATCAGCAGGTTTTACTCAATTGCAGCGCTATGTATAGCTTTTACTGAAATGTGTATGCTTTCATTCGAGACTAGTTCTTTACTTTTTTACTGTTTTAGATTTTACTTTTTACTGATGATGGACATAGCTAAGTCCGAAACGTTTAAAAATTTTATTATTTTAAATAAGGCTTTACTGTTTTTAATCAAATTAAGTAAAACTGCCGTTCAATCAGTCCCGAAAAACCGTATCAGTGTGGCAAAGCACTTAAGCTAAATTTTAAAGGAAATAAAAATTTTTTCTGCAATTTCTGCGCCGGAACATTCATTGTTTAAATTTTGCGTATTTTCTTTCAGGGTTGATATTCTTCGTGCTTCTGGTCAGTCTCTTGGAATTAGCATTGTGGGAGGAAAGAGTGACGTCAGAGACAATCAAATCGTCACTGAGACCGGTGACGTCATACAGGTACGTTGAAAGTTCCACTTTTCGAACTAGCTTGGTAACCTTTTGAGTGCTGGCTTCACGAGGGCCTTGTGCTCGAAAAAATGTTCATTATCATCAACACTGGAAAAGCATTATATATGCGTTTGTAATTGCTTGCTATTTCATTAAAGCATGGACATAACAATCTCAATCGCTGTGCCCTTCGTAAGATTTCAGTAAAGGGTTGATTGCAGCAACAGTCCAACATACACTAACGTAAACCCACTGATTAATAAAAGTTCAGGAAAAAGTATTGAACAAAAGGCCGAGCAAGTTGTGTTACTGTAAGTATGAAGTAATTCGATGATTATTTCTCGAAATTTATGAATTGATTTCTTTATACGGAAATTAGTTCAAAGGTGTGGAGAATTGCACGACTGTTATTCTGCGTATCTTTGTTGGTACTCTCCATCTTACGCTCAAAAATCACTGAATTAATGTTATCAATAAATTGAAAAACATAAACTTTTTTTTCCAACTACGCTATTACATTCTAAGGCTTACAATCAATTTAGTTTTCCTTTGAATCAATTTTAAGGCTTATATTGACAGGAAATATGCTGTCATGAAATTCGATTGCCATTATTGATTGCCATGCCGTTTTACTCTTGCATGTGCTTTCGGTCTAATTGAACAGCCTGGAAATTAGCTAATGCTTCGGCAATTGCAATTTAGCTGTCAGTTAAAGCAGTTTCCTAATTGTTAATTTGGCCAAAGAATTTTTTTAACGTACTTTTTTTTTACGTATCCCGGAGTAATTGTGGCATTTTGCTGCAGAATTTAAACAAATGTGTTGAAACTGATGGAAGTAATATTCATGTTTCCGAGCTAGGTATTTTTAGTGCTTTTGGCTTAGATTCAGAAAATGGAAAATAAGAGCACTAGTTTTTCCTTATTTTACAGTAAGCAAAAAATCTTTGTTTTTCCAACTATTGAAGTATTTTTATTCAGCTAGAAAATGTAAAAAGCGGGGATGATTTTTTACTTATTGCAGAAAACCTAAAACTGTCAGCCCGTAGACATCAATTCAATTAATTTCTATGATCTTGTTGTAGGAGCTCAAGTGGTCTTTCAGTTTTCAATAGACACCAAAACTTTGAGAGCTGGAACAAGAACAAGTTTGAGGAGCTAATAGTGACCCCACAAATATAAAATGACACCTTAACACCGCGATTAAAGCTAAACTTAAACCCTGAAGTGCTCGAAGAATGAATATAAGATGATGATATTTTTATCTTAATACTTTTTTATCAGTATCGGAATTGAGTTGAAAATACTATTCGTAGAGAAAGGACAGAAAGTGCTGAAATGCTAGTATTTGTAGAATTAAAAAATGATTTTATGTTTTATAGTCAGTTAGTCACATTAGTTGTTGCAATGACAGCATTTTAGATTTCAGCCTATATTTTTCAGGGTATCTTTATCAAACAAGTAGTGCATGATGGTCCCGTTGGTTTGGATGGACGAATTAAAGTCGGAGATAGAATTTTGAAGGTATTAAAGGAAAACTGTTGTAAGCAAGGATTTTCAAAATATCATTAACAGCATGTTTTACGATAAAATTAATTTACGCTTTCTGGTTTAAATCTCGACTTTCTTCTCACAAACTACCCAAATACTTTGTGCTAAGCGTGTTTAAATAACTTAGATAAACGAACCCTGTGACTAAGCGTATGACTTTAAAAGAGCGTGTAATTTCAGCTTGTTTTAGTGATATTTTCCTTGCAAAGATAGGTTTTTCAGTTTTGGGTCACACCCTCCAACACCTAAATTAACCCTGATGCATTTCTAGGTCGACTCCTTTGATTTGAGTAACGCCACCCACGAGCAAGTGGTTGAGGCTATCAGGCACGCAAGGTCAAAGGTCACCTTCGTCATCCAGACTTTTGTCGGGCAACCGAAGGTTTGTAGTAATCTTAAAGAGAAGTTTTTTCTTTACTAAAATTTTACCTTTTAGTTTTCAAAAATTTACTTTTATGGCAATTGATATGCGTTACTTAAATTTAAAAACTCAGCAGTAAAATAGGTATACCACCATTTTTAATGTCTTTACCATTGTACAGTATTTGCTTGGTCCAACGCCTAAGGTTTGAAAGCGTTCTGAGAATTTTTTTGTTTTTTGTTGTTTTATTGAGGTTGGTTTGCACCAGAAGGTGCTGCGAGGTATAACTTTTGGAATTCGTTTGTTTTATTGTCGCTTTCCGACGCCTCTGATTTATGCAATCCAGGCTTAAAAATACCGTAACGAGAGCTACGTCGTAAAGTACAGTTTCTTGTTGAAGTTTGCGTTTTATGACGTAATCCTTAATCGTGTTGTTTATTTTCCTAATTGTCTAAGTTTATGCTACAAAAACGTAATTTTACTTCCCTGCTTTTTGTGGTTGTTTTGGCACAATTTTTGTGGGTCCTGGATAATACCCCATTATCCCCTCATAAATTACCAATGTCAGTAATAGATCGGCCGTCTGGTAAAATTATTTATCTACGTTTGCTCAAAACACTTATTTATCTACGTTTTATCTATTTGTCATTTGGTCACGAAATGTATCTCCACTAGGTCTACGTGAATAAATCGTGCAGAAAATAACCGGCTAATTTTATACAAACTCAGAGCAATTAAAGGTCTCCTATCTTCAAATAATGCATTTGTGAAATTTCATTGTAGAGTAGGTATTGTTTAGCTGGCTTGATAAACTTTAGCTGAAAAGAATATTGATATTAGGTAGCATTTTTAGCATTGTAGTGCATTAATATAAGCATTGAAACGATCAAATAGAAAGTTGAGGTATATTTATGCGTTTGTAGTTTGCTTGTCAAATGCCTCAGATGGTTTCGATTTAGAAAATAGTGATACATTGCTTAAAATGTTCTGCGGAAAATAGTTTAGTAATAGAAGCGAATCTCCTTTCAATCAAGGTTTTCCGAAACGGTCTAGTTCTCCATAAAGGAGCAAAAAAAGAAACTTGTTGATACGTACTTAACTTGATTGTTAAGTTTGCGCTAGAACCAAAATGGCATTCCCAAATTTTATCAGATATTTAACTTGTCTTTGATTGCTTAGCATGCAATCAATAACAAGCATTTACTTATAGCGAGTGGCATTTTAGCCAGAATGTTTAATTGTTTATTCTGGAACGCATGCTTCTATGATCAATGTTATTAACAAGAGATGTATGATTTGTGGCAGAAAATTTAATAACTGCTATTTGACATTGTTGTAACGATTGTTTAATAACAATGTTTTGCTGTATGAAATTCTACCAGGTCTTGTTTAACCGAGCTCCCAGCACCAGCTTCGGGCGTGCTAGATCAATGGTGAGACCACTGTTTGTCTCGCTTGCTTGCATGCTTTAATATCTTTTCTGCTCTTTAGTAGCCAATTTCAACTTTTTCGTTTCAACAGGAGGGTTAAGTGAAAGCAGTGATCATACTCTGTAGTACTCTCATCGAGTTGGAAAAAGATACTGTGCTCTTGAAAAGTCTGTCAGGACACTGGTACCCTAATTGAATATTGTGTACCTGGGTTGTGTTATTTTATTGTTTTGGTACTGTGTTTTGTTGTGGTAGTCGAGTAGACTGGCATGATTGTGACTAATTCTCAGCATTTTTTAGCCTTGATTTTTTCATGAGATACATAGTTATTAGTTAGTGTTAGAATAGCATTCAATTCTATCTCATTGAATATCACTAGTATTTCCAAAACTGCTGTAAATCCCACACTTTTTTAAAACCAGTAAAAGTTTTGGTGCTAAGTAAAACATGAAATTGCTTTCGGCGAGTTTGGGAAATGCTGGCTAATTTCCGACTTGGTGCTTTGCCGAGCAGCCGCCTTGTCTCAGGGGAGGAGGCTATTTGGCCATTTTCCTGGCTTGATAACTGAAATAAATGACACTGTAGAAAAGTAGTGTCCGTAAAAACTTTGCTGCAGTAATGCTGTTTTAAATAAACTACTGGTTAAGTAGTGATAATAAAACCTAAATCTAGATCAGTCAATATAGAAAACTTAAATTCCGCATAGAAGACATCATTCAATAGGGTTGTTTCAGAAGAATCATGTGAGCTAGATTATGATATTGAAGAGTTTTTTGTAAACTCATGCATGTTTTGTCCCATTCGTAATTGCATGAAGTAAAATGTAGCTTTAGTAATGTGTGTAACAATTTGCAGGTTTCGCTTCATTGTTAGTTTTACTTAGCCTTAATCTTCGTATTTTAAGCATGCTGCGTTTTCTCTCATGTTATTTCGGGTACTAAACGCTTTTTATATTTTTGATTTCGTCTTTTTAGCGCTTATTTTATATGTTTGTCATCTTCTAAACTCTTTGTAAAAACGTTTAAAACCTATAATTCAGCAGGGCAAGTTGTTCTTTTAATGTAGCCAACAGCTAATGATTTGGGATTTTGTTATGACTGTAATGACATCTTCATGCACCAAGTTGTCTTGGCCAGGAGACAGCTAAGGATATGGAACCGTGCAGTCTGCTCTGAAGCTACCGTTTTTTGTGATATTGTAGTGCCTATGTACTCGACGAAGACTATACTGCGTATGTAGAATGGATATGATAACCCAGTGTGCTATGTGCGATCAGTCATAAAGCAAGCTAACTCTTGCTTAATTAAGTTTGGGAGTAGTGCTTATGTCAAGTTTGTATTTGCAGAGCTCGAGTCGTAGCGGAGCTGAAATGAAACCCACTCCAGCGCCGAAACCTGTGGAAACACCGGAAGGTAAATTGCTTTTTGAATTACCTCTGTCGTTGATCTCTGGTCCATACTTACCGTTGGGTATGGGTGGGGTTTCTCCGCGTCCCCATCCCACGGAAGAGGTTGGGTAGCACCCCCACCATCAGATGAAACAATTAGTGGAAGACCGTGATGTGTCGCGGATATACCTTAAGCTGCATTGCCCCTTCAATGTAATTTAAATAGCAAGCGCTGAAAAGAATGCTGATATTTTTTTGGAGGCTCTCTTGACCATCTGCATAAACTATTTGTTGGGTTTAGGCTTAGTACAGTATTTTATGCTCTCGTCATACTTTTATAGAGCAAGCGACGAAGAAATATGGTCATTTACCTGGTGAATTGATACTGGTTGAGATTGTGAAAGGCACAGCCGGAGTTGGATTGAGCTTAGCTGGGAATAAAGAAAGGTTGGTCTAATCAAAATTCATGAGTTTGGATGTACAGAATTGGTCTAGTTGCTTTGGCCAGAAGACGAAGGGACCTTCGCGGTCTCCGAGTCAAACTGCCACCTGTACTAGACTTTAGAATGGTTGCTACACTTGATGACCGCGAAGTTTTTTAGCAACTTCCCTTTCGCAATTCTAATCAATCTTTTTGATTGCTTATTGTTACTGAACGACTAAGTAAAAGTAAAAAAAAAATGTCTTAACGTTGTCCTGTCCACCGCACACGGTGGAGGCTCCATACTGTCCCTTTCATTGCTGAAGGTCAAGCAGGGAAGCTGTGAATACTAATTTTGCGTTTGGTTTAACCCGACTAAGAATCGAGCCTGGCTCTACTGCTTCAACGAGTTGATTCCTATAATTGTCTCGGCTGATTTCAAGTTAAAATTCTAAATTTTATATTAAAGTCCTTAGATTATGTTGTGCATAGTAAAATATCACTTGTTACGCGCATGCATTTCATAATTTTCGTTGTTTGCTCATATATTTGTCGCAGATCTGAGCAAGGAATTTTTGTCGTCGGTGTCAACCCTAGTGGTGCGGCAGGTAGTGATGGCCGCATTAAAGTGGGGGACCAGATTCTGGAGGTTTGTGGGACTCCATTAAATGGGCCAAACAACCACCAGTTGGCTTCGAGTGTTATCAAGAACGCTCCGTCTAAGCTCTTGTTTGTTATCAACAGGTAAATTAAATCACTTGATTATGAATTCGAATATTTTTTGATTAGATTTGGTTTTTCTGTTCTGAATTCTTACGTAGCTGCTTTCTCCACCTTTTTTGTCATTTCACAAAAAATTGAAGCCATGACATTGGGCTTCCGAACACACGCGCATCCCACGTGCCCACACAGTCTTGCTTGAGTTGAAATAGTGGCTTTCTTAAGATTTGGAATTATGGTGGCAAATTTTAGAAATTTCATAACGTCAAGCTATGGTCTTCAGTGCTTTTGAATTTTGTTTTTGATGTAAAATGAACTGCAGACCATAAAAAGGCCTTCGATGCTGTTGAATTTCATATAAAAAATTCAATTTTAAAACCTTTGAAAAAGTCCATTTTTAAACCTTTGAAAAAGGCTCTTATTTCAAATGAGAAACACATGCTTATTGGTTGTGTTGTTGTGGCAATATTTGTGCATAGGTTTCTGAGTTGCAGTATGCGAACGGTATCGCACTGAGGTTGTTCGACGCAAGTGCAATATTCTGCCTCTAATAGGAATCTATGATCAGCCTACTAGTAGAATATTGCTGCTAATTATTCTATGAGACCCTGCTGGCCGTCGTAATTTTACCAGAATAATAATTGTAGTTACATCTCTACTTACCAAGTTGCCACGTTGGCCAGGAGACAGCAAAAAGACCTTTCCAGTTTTCGAGTCATACTGCTCTTGTCTGCCACATACGGTCACGCAGGGAGGTTGTGAATCTTTATGATTCTTGGTTTGACCCGACTAGGGATCGAACTCGAATCTGCCGTTTCATTAGCAGACGCTCTATCCACTTGACCACTGATCGGAATAGAGGTCCAGTTGAATCTAAATAGTTTTTAAAACTGTTCCCCATATTCTCGCCAGTCATCTTCACATGTTCGAAATTACGTTTTAGGAATCCAAACGAAAAGAACGTACCAAGTCCAAGACACACGATATCTCCAGCCCCTGTTGGGCCTAAAGTTCGCACCAGTGGAGATGGCCAACAACGTAGCCCGTCCAAAACGAAAGAGCAGAGCCGGTCAAGGAGCAGTTCAAGCGACCAGAAGTTTGATTTCCCCTCGCGCAAATCGTCCAGTAGCAGCAACGTCCATCCGTCCCAACCCGACACCCGAGTCATAAAACTAGTCAAGGATTTTCAAGGTGGGTGCCAAAACTTGACCGTTTTTGAAATTTTTTTTATGAACTACGTTTTTGAAACTTTTGTGGTTCCTTTTCAAAAACAAAAGTGGAGAGTTTTATTTTTCTGTCATTTTGTTTTCAAAAATTTTTTTTTATTGTTCTTGTTGTTTATGGTCATTTATAGCAAGAACGATGATCGTTCTTGTTTTTATTAATTTTATTTTTCTGTCATTTTGTTTTCAAAAATTTTTTTTATTGTTCTTTTTGTTTATGGTGATTTATAGCAAGAACGATGATCGTTCTTGTTTTTATTGGTCGTTTTTTACATATTCTAACCTTGCAATGAAAATGACTTAAGTTCAAATCGAAACGTCTCCTCTCAAATATAATGTTTCATTTTTATTTGGCTCTGGTTTTTTGTCGAAGCTTTTTCACACCGTCCCGTTTTTCTGCTCCGAAATAAACAGCATCGATTACTTATCGAAATAAAAATCGTCCTAATGGGGAAACTTTCCAGCTTACTACTATTTTCAATTATTACAGGTTTGGGCTTCGCTATCGCTGAGACCCCAGGCGGTATTTTAGTGCAGTCAATAGCTAAAGGTGGCACAGCGGATCGAGATGGAAGACTGCAAAAGGGAGATCGTATAATTGCCGTTGATGACCGTTCGCTTGCAGGAGTTTCTTATGAAACGGTAAGACAAACTAAATACTTTAGCCTCTTTTTTTTTTATATACGCTTACTCGCTTATCTTCTTTTTGTTTTTATGTATCTCGATTCTAGATTGTTCCGATAGAGCTAATGGGATTCTTGCTGAAATTTATTACCTAAGTTTCTTTTATATGTGTGTTATTTTTAACCCAATGATTAAACAGTTAAATAAGTTACATCTTTTCACAATCAAAACGGCTGTCTTTTATTTTTCATGAAGACGGATTTAAACTTGATCCTTTGGTTATAATTTTAGGTGGAGAATATTCCCTTCTTAACTAGTTGCACTGTTTTAGGCCATCTCCATACTGAAGCAAGTCCGTGGGACAGTTAAACTTACCGTATCCGCGCGTCCGAATATGTCGTCTCCTACTCCTTCAGGTAATATTTTTCTCTTGTCTTTGAAATTACCAGGGCTGCAAACCACTAAATTTGAAAATCTGAAAAAGAAAAAGCCTAACTTTTGTGGGCAAGTGGGTGAAAAGCGTATTTTTTGTCCAAATTACTATTGCTATTTTTCAGAAAGGGCATCAGAAATTTGAAATGCTACAATCTTTCAAACAATGTCTAGTGGCGATTTTCTGTTGTGTGATTATACATTAGGCATACCATATTGCTAACAGCTGATATGTCGAATTGTCTAATCATTCAAGCAATTGGTGGAGTGGTCACAGTTTTGAGGTTCAAACCTCGGGCCGGATACAGTGTTTGCCATCGCTGCGGCATTTCTTCGAAAGGAGCTGTGTTGCCTGCAAATACAATGATTCGGAGATGGGCCCCGCCAACTCGTTACACGCTTTGGCGCAGTGTAGCGAATATAACGAAACATTTGATGTGATGTTTTAAACTGCAACCATTGCTGCGTTGAGTTCATTATAAGTGTAAAACTAAACCTTTTTTTGCAGAAATATCTGCTGTGTCTTCTATCCTCTCGCGGACCACCAGCCCCCTTTCAATGTCGGCCCCAAGCAACCAGGACCCTTTAACCTGCCCAATCATCCCAGGAAGAGAAACAATTATTGAAATAAACAAGGGGAAGGCCGGGCTAGGTGTCAGTATCGTCGGCGGATCGGACAGTTTGTTGGTGAGCAATTTTTTTTGTTTTGGCGTCTTTCAACTGCGCTTGGCTTTCTACAGTTGGTCAATGGGTAGCACAGTGTTGCAACAACGTCCTATGTTTTCTGATGTTGACCACAACTTGTACGTTGATGAGGCAGTATAGCAGTTTTGCGTCACAGTTGGTTAAAACAATGAGCTTTGGGCTCGTTTTTAAGTTCATGCCAATAAATATGATAGATTTTGAAACACGTCAACTGGTCGCCCCAAGGTGACCTTAAATTACCTGATAGTCATTGGAGGCTGGTAGTTGTCGTGTACCGGACAGTTTGGGCTCTTTAATCACTTCGTGGTAATTTTTACTCAAGTCTAAAGAAAGCACCCTAAAATATTTTTGGCGCAATTTGGTATTTGGCATTTATTTGCTTTTCAGAGTATTTGTATTTCTAGGGTTCAGTTTTAGTGCACACGGTGTACGATGAGGGGGCTGCGGCCAAAGACGGCCGACTGTGGCCCAGCGACCGCATTCTAGCGGTGAACGAGCATGATTTGACCCAGGCCACCCACGATGAAGCGATTGAGGTTTTGAGGAACGCCCCGAGTCGTGTGAAATTGTTGGTTCACAGAGATGAAAACAGGCAAGTCAAGCTATGTGCCTAATAGTCGGGCAGTGCTTTGGGAAAGTGCTTCCGGTTTACTTGGTTAAAATTTACCTAATCTCATGGTGGTTGGTTGAGGGCTTGCTGGTTGTGTTTTATTGGATGTTATTGAGGAGGTCGATTTCTGCCACCTTTTTCCCTTCTCATGTGCCTAATACTGTATGAAAGTTACTCTTTTTGCGCGTGACCATGGCACCCTGGGTAACTGTGGTTTCAACCACTCAAAGCACGGTGTATTGGGGTTGGTTTTTGCTACGCAACCCTTTCGTTCTGCGTTCCAGAGACCTAGCAGCCTGACCATACTCCGAGGTTGGAGGAAAAACAAAGATGGTAAAATTAGAGTCAAAATGGCTCTTCTAAGAGTTTTGGAAGCTTTGAAAGAGATGATTGAGTTTTTGTTTAGGGTATCCAGTAAGCCCACTGTCCACAGGCAATGCAAGATTGTACAGTACGGCGGTTGATATGAAAGAGTCAGTACTGGTGGTATTGAGCTAGTATCTTGATTGAAGATACGTAACAAGACTAAAAAGCTTCAAGTTGTTTCAAATTTCAACAGTTTTGGTATTTGCTTCTATAGAGACGCTGTTCAAAGTGGTGAAGAGGAATACGACATTCATGACGCGCAGTTGAACAGAAAGAATGGAAAGAGTCTGGGATTGAGCATTGTACGAAGGAAGTAAGTTGAAACCACTGGTAACTACTGCTAACTTGTTGTCTCATTGTTTCCACCATGATATTGATTTTGCACCTGCTTTGCAATAGCGTTTATTTTACGCGAATCTTGACAGTTGCTCAAATTTCATCACTATCAAAACTTTTTTATTGATATAATGGTATGAGTTGTTCCGAAATCGATTAAGTAAACATTGCCAACGCAATCAGATGTTCTTTGCTGTCTTCAAAATTGAATTTGTCCTTAACGTATGTCATTACTTTTGAAAATGTGAGAAGTAGTTTCACGGAATTGTTGTTGTTTCGTTATTGAGAACGGACTCGAGTCAAGTTTCCATTGAAATAGACAAGTAAATGAATGTTCTTACTTGAAAATCATCCAAACTTAACATTCTTTGTCTTTTCAGAAATCATCCAGGTGTGTACGTTGGCACCCTAATCCCTGGAGGACCAGCCGAGAAAGAGGGCACCCTGCGCAAGGGAGATCAGATTATGGCGGTGAATGGGGTCGATGTGAAGTCAGCATCCCAGGAAGTTGTCGCCCAACTACTCAAGGTTCCTCATCGTCAATTTTAGGGCCCGCACCACGACAGTGAACTTATGCCCGACTCTAATTAAATACCGTATTTTGTCCACGAAGTAAACCTCAGACTGACTGACGTGAATTGAGATTTCAAGTCTCACTTTAATCCTCAAAAGTTGGGAAGAACTGAAAAAAGAATAGGAAAAATCTATAGCTCTCTCACTTTCATTAGTATACTAACACCACAAGTGGGAAAAGTCGAAAGCAAATCTCTTTCCAATTTTTTATTGTCGCATTAGAACTTTCCTTAATGTGCTCTTGTAAAACCACTCTAGAAGCACACGTTATTCACTATTCAATCTTGCAAGCAAGTAAGTTGGAACTTACTTTTTCACGAACTTACTTGTATGTTTTGAGGTAATTGTCTTGGCCACTTGAGCTTAGCAAGGACTGTCCTGATTGGGAAAGACACGAAACATTCTTGCGTCATATAGCATCTTTGTTTACGTCACTAAACTGTAGCTTTTTGCACAGACTGCCCATGGGAAGGTGGACTTGAAGGTCGGGCGGCTGAAATCTGGCGTGCCCTCTGACCTCATCACGATACCACAGGTCATGAAAGGTCAAGAGGAACATCATCAACCTATCATCACGACCATAGACAGAGAGGAATATCGCTCGAAATTTATTGAAATTGAAAAGGTTTGTAAGTTAACTTCAAGCTTTTTTCGATGAGTAAAGTAGTAGAATGCAAATCAGATTTAAATAACAAATAATTACGGATGAGGATTGAGTGCTGCGGATCATTCTGAGTTACCTTAATCAGGAGATAGCGACGGACTTTTCAATGCAAATTCTGCAACTGGGGTGGCTGCTTGACCCTGAAGACCGAGAAGGTCCTTTTCCAACCTCCCACTCGTGTTCATAATTGGTTTGTCAAATCCTTTCGACTCATGTTTTTGTTTTCTATTTATGTGTTTTTCACGTGAGTGGAGACGATTAAACTTTTGTTGATCTTTGTGGTCTTTGAGTCAAGCTCCTACCTGTCTGCCATAGATGGTGGGTTTGATGGAGGCTTTACACTCTCTCTTTCATTTCCGAACGTCAAGCAGGGAAGTTGTGAATACCAACTTTTCGAGATTGATCCAGCTGAGAATCGAACCATAGTCTACAGTTTCAGCAGCTTCATCAATTGGACCACTAATTTCATCAGAAGATTAAGAGAGAAATGAGAATTGCAGAATTAATAATTTTTGTTGTTAGCAATAGCCACAACATTATATATATTGTTCAGCGCCCCAATGCTCCTCTTGGACTCAGCATCGCTGGTGGCGTTGGTTCTCCTTTGGGGGACGTCCCCATCTTTGTTGCGCTTGTCCACGACAGCGGACCTGCAAGAGGGAAAATTAAGGTATTGGTTGAATTTTTTCTGCGAAATTAACAAATTAATTTTTGTCGATATTACATCACCAAACAATAGTAGTCTTCTTCTTGATCTCTATGTTACTATTTTCTGTAAAAAACAGAATGCTAACTTTGGCGTGATGCTGAAATAAACAGGGGTTAAACAATAACAGATATAAGACAAATTCTATATCAATATTATGAAACTCATGAAAGAAGAGGTGAATTTTTCGGGAAGTTTGCACCTCGGCAATTTAACTGACGTTGGAATCGATAATAGTTGAAAGCGGTAATAGGACTTGTGTACCTCTCTAGGCAGGCGATAAGATTCTGAGCGTGAATGGCCAGTCAACGGAAGGGCGCACTCATGATGAGGTGGTCGACATGATGAAGTATTCCGAAGATAAAATCATCCTTATGCAGGTAGGCTGAAGTCAGTTTTCCAAGTGTTGAGCAAAGGACTGTTGATAGATCGTTGGTGTTCAGCTACCCGAGTTTTGGTGGCACAACGCTGCGTTGCACCATTCAATCCCAGCGATTCGTTCTGGCCCCGGAGGCATTTTAACAATGTGTACCCATATATTTATCATCTTTTGCTTTTTTCTCATTAACTCGAGTTAAATACGGCACTCTGACGATTCGACAGCGTCGCCTCTGTGGGGTAGTGGTTAGGGCGTGCGTCTGGCAAGTCTCGTGCTCGGGTTTGATTCGCGCTGCGTTCTTTTATTCGTTTTCTTTAGAACCTTACATTAGAGTTAGGGTTCGGGCAGCGATGCCAGCCTGAGAGGTAGGAAATTGAAGTACAAAAAAAGAGGATACACTTTGCAATTGTGCGCCCTGAAGGCATACTAAGATTTTGTAATCTTACTATTACTGGATCTAGCCTTTCATGTAATTGTAAGATTAGAATTAGGCTAGGAAAATTGATTGATAACGGTACCAGCTAAGATCAAAGCATAACTATTTTCTTAAGTCGTAAAGCTCAGTCAATTTCTTGTCCGAACTACCACAAAGCAAAACAGTCATCCTTTTCGTTTAAAGTTTTATAATCCTAATTACAATTCAAATGATATTCCAATGGAAACGTGGTGGCCATTGCCGTAGCACTTGAAAGATACTCGTGAAGCAGAATTGTTTTTCCAGTCTTACGATTTGTGATTACACTTATCTATCTGTGACGTAACAAGCCCGGTGTGCAGGTGAAGGAAGGTGATCCCGAAATCCAAAAGTTGAGCTCCTACTTGATACAAGCTGCCAACAAAGCAAATGAACTCAGGAGTGCCTCTGCTGGAGCAGAATTGCAAAGCCTGCAACAGCTTGACGATGTGCTGCCGAAGAAGTCCGATTCTGGATTCGACAAAATGTGAGTTTTTGTTTTGAATGATTTAATGTTTTTCTTTCGATTGAAGTTGCAAAGAACTTGCCGTAATACCGTAGAGCAGAAGGCTTTTTTGGAATTATTGGAGAAAGCTTGCCCATTGTACAATAAGTCAAACTCTTTGCAAAATCAGTTGACAAAGTGTCTGCGCAATTTTACAAAATGTAACCTTTATAGTTCCGCATACTTCCGAGTACTTATTAGTTTTTGTTGGGAGTAAAAAAAGGGTACTCTTCAGAGTTTGCGAGGCAGGTGCCTCACGTCTGAACTGGTCAGTGATCATGCACCGTTGTCTTGAAAAGACACTTAATTCTTAATTTCCCATTTAGAGCCAAGCAGCCTGTCCTTAGTGTTTAGCGAAAGACTTGCCAACAGAATCCACGAAAAGTATTCTGTGGTGCTGAGGGTAGACGATGCCTGGTTTGCATGTATTTTTAGTAAATTCTGATTCTTCAAAGTGAAGAGACACCAAAAATATCCTGTTCAGTGTTCAATTCATACTGCTGTAAGACTACAACGGACTTGACTACTTGTTTTGACAGACAAATGTTCATTCAACCATTTCAATTTTCAGAGACAGCCGTAAAATTCAAGAAATAGAACTCCATCGTGGGGCGGAGGGATTGGGATTTAGCATCGTAGGTGGGTACGGATCTCCGCATGGGAATCTCCCCATCTATGTGAAGAGCATCTTTCCTGTCGGGGCCGCCGCTACTGATGGGAGGTTAAAACGAGGCGACAGAATTTTGGAAGTTAACGGTAAGAATCTGGTTTGTAAATGACAAGGTGCGTTTACACTGGGCGCGAAGGTTGGCAACCGTCGCGAGTGGCCGCTTACAAAATAGGCCAACCATTCATCAACAACTTGTCTACGTGAAGTTAAGCAACCGCTCGCGAAATTTGCGACTGGTTGAAACCTTTCGCAAGTTGTCGATGACGTCAAATTTGGGTTGCTTCGTGTCCAGTGTAAACGCACCTTTAGGATAAGGCGGTCTCTGGAAAGGTTGAAAGCAGGGATGTGGAAGCGACAATTTTTGAATCGCTTCTGCATCCACCGCTTCCGCTTCCACCACTTGAAGACGTAATTTTTGCATAACATTTTTTGCAGAAATTTTTTCCAATTCAGTCGAAATAAAGCAGCTTTGTTATCATTGTCTTAAAAACGTCATGTAGAACCAAATTAAATAATTGTATTCAGTGGTTTGTCATCGCAAGGATCTGCGCATGGGCGTAGTCAGGAATTCGGATTTGGAGCGGCCCTAAAGCGGAACGTTCAATCACATAGTCGTTATGTTTCAGTTGATGCGAATTTCTCTGAACGCATTCATTCAGAAGTTTAAAATAATGGGCGATTATTTTGGGTCCGGGGACGGATTTCTAAGCGCTCGGGATAATAACTTGTTTTAATTGTATCTGCGCTGTTTAGCGCAAATCTTTACTTGGCTATAATCAGGTAGCTCTGGGGCGAAGCTTCCACATTTGCTGAATTTTTTTTAAATCACTTGTTTTAGTATGTGGTGTGCTTCAAATTTTTGCAAGCAACGTGTATTTTTAGGAAATAAAAAAGCACTGCAAGAATTGTGCGATTTTACACAATAGTACCATATTAGAATAATTCTTGTAGCAAAAAGTACTTTAGCTATAATTACGACAAGCATTATAGCATCATGTTTTAAAAAAAGTGTAACAGTATTAAACTTTGTTTGAGAGATGTTATGATGCTCTCCTCTGTTGGCTTTTCAAGAACATATTATCGAAGCGAAAGAATTTAAAATGCTGGAACTGTAAACTTTGTTTATGTTGGTAAATACTGTGTTATACGAGTATGGCCCCAGATGTTTAAAAATGTGCAAAGCCATATTTAAAACTATTTTTGAGAAAATGTTTAAATTTTAGGACTGAAATAGAAAATTTTTGAACACTTAAAGTTTTAAAAATGAGTTGGTTGGCTACATGGTTCATCTTTGAGTTGACAGGGATGGGATGCCCCAGATCTAAGTGAACCACAAGCCTTTAAAATTTTTTCTTTGCATATAATGATCTATCGAACATTCACTTTTCGTCATATATTTTACAAATAATTGCATCACATTCAAGTTTTTGATGTTCGATATGAATAGCCGAAGTGAAAGCTGTGCCCTTTTCCTGCGTCCAGCTTCCGCTTTCACGAAAATTTGCCGCTTCCACATCCAGGTTGAAAAACAAGCGAGACTGCCAAGTTCTAAATGAAATTGTTTGTTTCATTATAGCGAAGCTCAGTGAAGTAAAGTTAAAGTGGAACAAAAAAATATGCTTTTCTTTGGTGGCCTTAGGCCGAATCAAACCAAAGTTTAAAAGTTGATGTCCAGAGACACAGTGTAGGCCCTCTGCACAGTCCACAGTGTGTGTTGGGTGCAGGTGGAAACTGGGTAATGCCGCTTGACTCAAAGACCGAAAGATCTCTTGAAAGATGTCAAAATAGAATAATTACTGAAAGATACAATTCAAACAAGCAAATCTTTCATTATACTTGCTGTGTTATGCCGAAGCATGTAACAAGTCGGCGGGGCACATTTCTGCGTTATCCGCAAGCACCACAGCTTCTTTCGAAGAAATGTTGCAGCGTTGGCGAGCCATTGCCAACAATGTGTCCGATTTGACCGGCCCGAGGTTTAAACCTCAGATCTCCCGCTCCAGAGACGACCGCATTACCGCTCGACCTACTGGCTTGTGAAAGATAAAATTATTACACATACCGGTATTTGATTAATTTGATAGTCTCTAAACTTTTTTGTGTTGTTGTTTTTGTTTTGTTCAATTTTGTTTTCGTATGCATAAAGTGAATCAATAATGTCGTCATTCTCAGGAGAGAAGCTGGATGGGTACACTCATGAAGAGGCTGCCGAAGCACTAAAGCGGCGCTCCAATGTTATTATTTTAAAAGTTATACCTGCATGAAATGTTTTATTTTCGAAGTTTAATGAAATACTTCCGTCACTACTAGTCCGTATTTTAATCAAAAATTATGTTTTAAACAAAGTTAAACGAACATCTGACTATTTGACCAAAAAATTTGCTTGTTTTTCTCAATTTTAGGGGTTAAAGGGGCTCTTAACTTCAATCTTATATGTGGAAGAAATTTTCCGACAAAATAGAAATTTCTTCTGTACTTTTTTTTCTCTCGTTCGTTGAACTCACATGCGACCGTCCAAATATACGTATACATAGCTATACTACCTCAGGTTAACTTTCAAATATTAAGCATGGGAGTTGAGACACTAGATTTTGGTGACTTTCAATTACTTAGAATGTGGCCATTTAATATACTCTTCCACGACAATAAATTGTAAAGCACGAAACTCGTAGTAGAATAGTGCAGTTA
The DNA here is from genome assembly GCA_963965965.1 of Trididemnum nubilum. Classification (NCBI taxonomy): domain Eukaryota; kingdom Metazoa; phylum Chordata; class Ascidiacea; order Aplousobranchia; family Didemnidae; genus Trididemnum; species Trididemnum nubilum. The sequence continues at coordinate 37,699,184 of OZ014479.1, forward strand.
AATGCTGCTGCCTGTTTAATGCAAACGTCTTTTGCATCGTTATTGCTCTAAAAGTATTGTGGAATTATTTTTTGTAAATTGTGTGTAGCGGTACAACTTGTAACCAACTAATGCTGAACAGTATTTTGTGTAAATGCTATAACATTGTACGTATGTATTTTTTAGTAACGTTGTTTTAGCACAACTGAACCCGTAAGGCTGGTGGAGCATTCGAGCGTATACTTTGTTCATTTTAACTAGGTTTAAGCTAGTTTGGCGTCTCGCCTGACTCTTCAAATTTCTATAGCTATTGCATTTAATGTGCAAAGGATACAATCGTACGCTTTCGATGCTAAAATTGATGTTTTTGTGCAAATATGGTTGTTTTTGACCAATATTTTCAATAAAAAGGAAAAAGCGTCAACGTTAGTGTTTTTGCTGTCAGGAGAGGCTGAAGCGATGTGTCACATGACAAGTTCACACCGAATTTAAAAGTTTACACTACTTATCAATTCAATTTATTTTAAGTGATGGACAAAAAGACAATGCCTCATAACGTCCCTTCAGTAACACACAAAATCTATTGTCAAAAAATAAGACAAAACCAAAGCACTGTACCTGTTTTTGGAGCATTTCATCCTCGAACCTATAGGATATTATTCAGTTTTAAGAAAAGCAATTACAACGTACTTGTAGCTGCTTTCTGCCAGCGTACTTTTAACGTATGGTAAAATAAACTTAACATGACTCGTGCAATTGTTAATTAAACCCTATGGAAAATCAAACGCTTGAATTTGATGCAAAATTTTCAACAGCTACTCAGTCATGGCATTGGAATCTCCAATCAACTAAGCTAAGCACCGACTAAAGATAAAATGGCAAAGCTTATGCAATTTGAGTTGGATAAATAAATCGTTGTGATAACTCCACGTAAACTTTGCAAAGCTGACACGCGCAATAAATCCAATTCATGCAAAAAAAAAAGATGAAAGCTTCATACTCAAAAGTATTCAAAACAAATCTGTTTTAAAGTCATCCCGATTGCATTAAATGCTCACTGAACCTAAGAAGTTCAAACAAGAATTTTTCGAACTTCGTCAAAACCAACCTTAAACAAATTTTGGTAAAAAAATTCAAAATCGAATCAAGTCGATGTTTAGTCAAATCAAATCTATTATAATCGTTATATTATGTCGAAGCGTGTAGCAAGTTTGCGGGGGCCACCTCAGCGTCATTGCGCCC